>AYEL01087704.1:0-83427 GCA_000484575.1 Olivierus martensii
GTTATTCATAATTTAAAAATTAAGGAATAAAAATTAAATTAAAATTATAGTTTCTCTAAAAAAGTCAAAATCCGAAGGTGGCGCTATAACTTAGGGCCGCCATTTAATGATCCCGTGTAAGAATGTCTGTAATCTGAATGTAATAAATAAGAATAAATACAATAATCTGTTAATAAAAATCCCATTTTAAATCTAAATTATTATTTAAAATATTTAGGTGTACCGCCAAATTTTAAAATATTAAAAAGTGTTCCTCAACTAAAAAAAGGTTGAGAACCACTGCTGTATTGTATTATGTATATAGATATCACAAAATTAATCATATAATAAGTGAATTGCTTACATTATTTAAATATTGCTTAAGTACAAATGGAAATTGATTGATTAATTATTTTTGCATTTAATTAATAGAAGTAATATAAATCATATATAATATTAATATTTCAATCAGTTATTTTCATTTTCTATTATTATAGAAATATAAAACTATAGTATATGATTCATTTTTAATCATCTAAATTAAATTTGTGAGAAATTAGGCCAGTTTCTTTTAGATTCTACAGAGTTAATTATATAAATAAAACACATTAAACTTTATATGACATGCAGTAATAATTTTCAGATGATTTCAATAAAGACAATCTATGATGAATATTCCAGTTTATAGTTTTTCCATTCTCGATTTTTAAGGAATCCAAGATTGAGTCCCGCGATCACATTCTTGAAATTTTTTATAGCTTCTAGTTCTTTGATTTCTCTTTTTCTTTACCCATTACACGCTCATCATTTTCCAAACATTAATATGGTTCATTTTTTAAATCCGTTAAGAACTCGAAAACAGTTATAACCATTCTATTTTTCATTATAGCGTAAAACGTTCCCTATAATTAAAATTGGTGTAAAATTAAATAATCGTTTCAGCAATTGAATAATTTGAAATAATTCCGCCAAATAATTTGAAAAAAGTATTAGTGATTATTATAAAGATATTAAATCCATCTAATATATAAATACATTGATGGATTCGACAGATAATTTAACTAATTAAATAGACTACATACCTAAGTAATACTAATGATGGAACTGATAGTGAATAAGAATGTCATCATGTATTTCTACATACATATCCATGCAATTTGTAGCATTAACCATATTCTATAATAACATAATTGTCATAATGCAACTCGTGTTGTTCAAAAATATTACATAGTCTGTTATGTAGAGTAGTCAATGTGTTTTGCATTCTGCATTGAAACCTGTTATTAATACAATTAAAATGTTTTCGGGAGAATATAGTATTCTTCTAATTTTATCCACATTTATTTCATTGTACCAGTTTACTAGTTATGTTTATTCCAAAATCTGATTTTTTCATAAAACAAATAAAAATCTATTTTAATAATTTTCTGATTAAAATATAAATTACAATTATTTCTTTCTTAATTCTTCTTAAATCTTAGTTGGATATGTTAAACTTTATTTTTCGTTGATAGACTAACTTTATGCTTTACACATATATTTGTTAAAATTATTTGCAAGTAGGTAAATTAACCTTCTTCTCTCTCTTCTTTGGAAGTTAAGAAGATTAATTATTATTATTATTATTATTATTATTATTATTATTGTTGTTGTTGTTGTTGTTGTTGTTGTTTTTGTTTTTGTTTTTGTTGTTTTTGTTTTTGTTGTTTTTGTTGTTGTTGTTGTTGTTATAGTACAGTACATCAATGTGGGCACGCTATGACGGACACGAGTCAAAGACATAGCTACTTGTGATGTTTAATTGTGTGTTAACTATTATTATTATATGCTAAAATTTTACCCAATCTTAATGAATTACTTAGATTAATACAGATTAGGACAGATAGGGAAAATTAGGACAAAGATTTTTATTTGTCATCAAAATGCTATATTCAGAAGAGTCTAAAGTTGAAAAAATTGACAAATACTGTATTGGTTCAATTATAATTATTCAAAATGATAATTTAATATAGTAATTTTTCTTCCCATAGATTTGTATTGTACAGTAATCTGTATATTAATAATAAATCGTGGCATTAAGATCAATACATTTATAAGAAATTAAACGTTATTTTAGAATAAATTTTAAAACATAAAAAGTGAAATTAATTCAAGTTCTTGAATTAACTTCACTTTTTAATGTTTTAAATTATTATAGAATAATATCTAGGCAATTTTTACTTATTTGTACTGTTTATTTTAGAAAAATAAAATATTCATTAAGTTAATAATTGGATTGTATCCATTCATATAATTAGAAAAAGCAAATTCAATATTATCAACATGAATTTTTATACATTATCCATTTGAACTCGTGGTACAAAAACAGAAGCAGACGGTGAAAAATCCCCCCGACAGCTAAAAGAAAAAAGAAACATCGATTCATTTGTTCACGTGACAGAGAACGAACCTCCCAACGTCACGTCGCCGTTCCATCAATATCGACGTAATATGTTTCGCAAATAATCACTATTAAAATTCCGATATAAACAAATAGTTAATAGCATTATAAAACCAAACATAGTCTTAATAATATTAATAAATAAACCATCCGAACTGTAAACATCTATTAGAATTTACAAAATTTAAAGTATTGGGGGAGTGTAGTGACGTTATTGGAACGCACCAATCAGAGTTTTGATTCGTCGTCCATTGGCAAAAGATTTCCATAGCCAATCAAGAAAGGAAGGGCCATCCAATGTAAGTCCGCATATTATCTTTTGATTTTCCTACACAACGTGTTTCTTAGGCAGCGGGTGCTACGAATACGTAAACTCAATTCCGTCTCGTAAATAATTAACATAGGTAAAATACTACTTGCTTACATAACAGGACAAAATGGCGGAAGGCATCAAAACAAAGGAAGTCACCTTTTGTGTGCGCGCTCAACCAGCATCCACGCTGTTTGTCCTTCTCTCTGTCCTACCGTATTTTACTTCAAACTTTACTAGTAAATCAGTTATCCATAGTTTCAAAAACATGTAAGCTAGTGTATGATCAAAGATACAAATACACATAGTTGGCATTTACAAGATATGTACGAAAAATTTCCCTTCTGTCAAAATTTATGTTTCCTGCTATTAAACATTATGAATTTAATATTTTTACTTATAATTGATTTACTCTCAGTATCTTAATAATTACGGCTGATGTAAAATAAATTTAATTTTAACTTGTATTTTTAAAAACAGTGTTTTGAAACAATATATTAAAAATTTGACGACGATTCACAACATCTGAATGTCAAGTTTGTAATTTTGTTGTTATACTGTATATCTGTGAATGAACTTTTCACTTTTTTATGGCAAAAAGAAAGAAAAATTTTATTGTAAGTGTAAAAAAGTTTCTCATATTTTTTCTACTGTATATATTTTTAGTAAATATTGCAGGCTTATGAATTGAAAATTTTTGCATTTTAAGATACTAGAAGTTTTGTAATATTTAATTAATTAATTTGAAATTATGCAGCTATCAAAATTTTCAAATTCACTGATGTTTTGCATTAATGAATTTGAAAATTAACATTTTGTAACGTTTTGTATCAATCGTCAATTTATTTTTATCATTGTTTAATTTAAAATGCTCTAGAATTTTATATATATAGAATAACAATATTTTATGAAAAGTTTGTTGATAACAGATTGTGTTTACATGTAGGAATTATTTTTTTCATTTCTTATGCATGGCGTGACACAGCTAGCCCTACTTGTCTGTGAATTGTATATAGTGTACTATATTGTACATTATAAATTCTGTTTGGTTTAAAGGCTTAAATTTATCAAAATAACTAACGATAATACTATACTGCCTTGATATATTTAATCATAAAATATGATTTTATAATGTGATAGTAGCTGAGGAGGATTCAAATAAAGAATCGAAAGCGCTTCTACCATAAAAACTGGTGTGTTAAATTTTTTGTGAAAGTTCCTGACTTTGGTGCTAGTATGATTATTAGGCTTAAATTTATTTAAATAATTAAAATGATATATCTAGATAGCATATGAACTAATAGGTGACCAAATAGTTATTTTGAGAAATTTACAGCAGGAATATTGAATGTTGAAAATTCTTGAAATATTAAATTTTATTATTAAAAATAAAGATTTTATAAAGAAATTAAAATATTTACTTAAATTAAAGAAGTAGCCATTTGATTTTCATTTTTGAATTTTTATAAGGATATTAAAAAATCTGAAGTATGATGATTTTATTTGTAAACATATTAATTTATTTTCAGAACTTAATTTTTTCAGGAATTTTTTGAATATTGTTATGGAATTTAAATTTTCATATAATGATTCTAAAAACCTCTAACAGATTTCTTTTTGTTTTAATAAAGAGTTAAGATTTAGTCTTTTAAGAATAGAAACATTGAGAAAAAAAAAATAAAAAATTAACTAACTATATTTTAAATAATTTTTATGATAAAAATTTAAAGATTTGAATTTAATAATAAAGAAAGAAAATAATCTAATGTCATGCTACTTAAATTTCAGGAAATATTTCATATTAGTAATGTTTTGAGGTAAGAATAGCTGATCAGCTGCACATTAAAATAAAAACATTAATTAATGTAAATTATATAGCCACAGTGGCCAAATTGCAGCTCTTTGGTATCTTTGATGTGGCTCCATAACATGAAATTCAATAGTTAATTTGGAGCAAATACCTACTTAATTTTAAAAAATAACATATTTGTAATTTGTTTATTTATTGTAAAAAGTAGTATGCATCTAAATGAAATAAATGCATGTGAAATACATAATAAATAATTTTGAAACTATTGTTAAGATTACCCAAAAAAAATGATACCACTTTCATTGACCAATCCCCTACTTCACAATCATCTTGAGTGACTTCAATGTAAAATTTGGCACAATGTATGGAAAAATGTGGCATAGGTACCTTTAATAAGAGAGGCACTAGACTGGTAGAATTTTCAAACTCATGTCAATTGAAGATAATGAACATCATCTTCAGGAAGAAAGAACAACAAAACTGGACATAAAATAATTTCAATAGACAGACAGAATGAAATCGACAGAATGAAATCAACTTCATTCTAGCAAACAAGAATTGTACAATTAAAGATGTTTCCAGATTTAATCAGTTGTGATCACCAACTAGTCCAGGGGTGGGCAAAAGACGGCCCGCGAAGGCTTCTTATACGGCCTGCTGCATAAAGTAGAACACATTACAGTTTCAAGGCCCACATTTGTAAAATTCTACTTGAAAAGAAAAATAAAATAATGGATACTCTGTGGTGTAAAATAACTATTGAGTTACTCCGAATTTTGATGATATAATTGGTGAAATTTACTATGTTCATGGTTATTCATATTAAGTTGTAAATTTGTTTTTACAAAATTAATTACGTAGATACCTAATATTTTGTAACATTCTGTTATAATAGGTTGTTAGCAATCAGTTTGCTAAAATACTTATGTTTTTAAAGAAAATTATCTGAATTTATTAATTCATAGGATGAATTATTTTCTAATGTTTCTAATGAAAAAAAATAGTTTCTACGGATGCTTTTTAACTCTTTGCATACAAACAAAAATTAAGAAAATAACACAAGAAAAGTTTATTTTAAACATAATGTTGATACACGAATATAGTTTTTGTGTAAGTATCACAAAAGTGGCTACACAAGATAGCGAGATTAACAAGAAGGTGTGCAGATATGGGCGGATATACGTGGTGCACCCATTATTCTTGTCCCATGTGATGGTGAGAGGAATGTTTGTGCAAGAATCAATTTTGCTTGAATATGAATAGTCATTTTATGACAAAGTAGTTTTATTAATTATTAATAGATTAGCTGAATGTTATCATCAATTATTTCATTACATAATGGCACCATAAGGTTAAATTCACTCTTAGATACATTTCAATTTTTATATGGCCCACTCCATCCTGAAGATTGTTTATCTGGCCCTTGGCAAAAAGTAATTGCCCACCTCTGAACTAGACCATGCCAAAGCCAAGCTTGATATCCAATATGAAATAAGACAACTAATACAACACAGAGGACAAAAGATTAACACAGGTCCGGCAGAAAGTAATTGCCCACCTCTGAACTAGTCCATGCCAAAGCCAAGCTGGATATCCAATATGAAATAAGACAACTAATACAACACAGAGGACAAAAGATTAACACAGGTTACTAGAAGGAAAAATAAGCCTAAAGTTCAGAATAGATTCAAAGTTCTCATAGAAGAGGAAAGTGACTTAGAGAAGGCATACAATGTAATAGTTATGATCATCAGAGATAAAGCAGAAAAAACTATAGGAATTCAATCAAGAAATGACATCAAGAAAATATCTGCTGTAACAACAAGAATTGATTGAAAAAAAAAAAAAGGAAGATGAAGACTAAATCCTCTGCTGACTAGATAAAATATAGTGAAAGAATGAAAATATGAAAGAAAATCACTGAAGATATACGAATATTCAACATAGAAAAAATTCAAATGGCCATTAGACATTGAAACAGCAATAGCCTCCAATCAACAGGTACATAATGCCAGCAAACACAACTTACAAAATTAATGGGAAAGTTAGTATCTTTGTGTACTACTATGGGAAAGCATTTGACTCAGTAAAGGTAACCGATCAACAGGTACATAATGCCAGCAAACACAACTAATTGTGATCAAAATTAATGATGGAGAACTGGGAAAGTTAGTATCTTTGTGTACTACTATGGGAAAGCATTTGACTCAGTAAAGGTAATACTAATGGCATTAAGAAATGAGGAAATACATCATCAGTACATAGAACTACTGAGAAAAAACAGCAGCAATAATATGACTACACAAAGATAAGAAAATAAAAATTCAACAAACAGTTTGTTAGGGAGATAGCATCTCACTGAAATTGTTCACAACCTCCTAAAAGAAATATTCTGATGATTAAAGGGATGGGAATACAAAGGAATAAACATTAATGGAAATTATCATCAACAAACAGTTTGTTAGGGAGATAGCATCTCACTAAAATTGTTCACAACCTCCTAAAACAAAATATTCTGATGATTAAAGGGATGGGAATACAAAGGAATAAACATTAATGGAAATTATCTCAGCCACCTGAGATTTGTAGATAACAGTGCTGTTAATCCAAACATTAATTGAATTACAGGAAATGCAGTGATTTCAAGATAGAAAATGAGAAAACAGGAATATGAATGAATTATGAGAAGACAAAGATAATGGTCAATATAGAAGTAAACCCACAATCAGTAACAATAGAAGATCGGACAATTGAAAGGGTTAAAGAATATGATTACTTAGAACAAATAATTACAACACAGGGAAAACAGATGAGAGAAATTCAATAAGATGCAGTTGGAATGGCATACATATGGCTGATATAGAAATTTCTAAGGGCCAACAGCATACTGATATGCCTGAAAAGGAAACTCTTCAATATTTACATACTATCAGTAATGGTATATGGCTGTGAAACACATATCCTTAAAAAGAAAATGGAACAGAAGTTAGCAACAACCCAAAGAAGTTTGGAAAAATACATATTACAGTTTACCAGGAGGACCACAAGAACAATGGATAAAAGAACAAATCAGAATAGAAGACATAATAATTAGGGTGACCATTTTTATCGTAACATAATGCGGGACAGAGAGCATCCATTGCATACGAAGCACACGTAAATATGTGCGCGTGGAAATTTTTGAAAAAATCCTTTAAAGTCTCATTTTAAAACAGAAATTTATTAAAAATATTCATTTTATATAATATTTATTTAAATAGTAAACATTGATAAATATAAATAGGAATCTTTTAAAAAGTATCGAAATGGATAAAATTTATCCATTTCGATACTTTTTAAAAGAGAAAATTCTGTACTATACTGTATGTATACGATAGCAAAGCTAAATAATAGTACAGTAATGTTAAACAGTTAACGGCAAAAAGCCCATCTTTCTGATGTTTCACAATATAATAAAAAATATAAATAAATTATTTTATATATTCGTTTCTGAAGCTCACAGTAGCCAATGAGAGTAGTTCACATCAACCAATGACAGTAGCTTCACTGCATTGCTAGCTTCAGATTTAGAAAGGGAAAACAAAAGCACCAGGCTATCTAGTAGTAAATAGAAATCTGTGATTGTGACTAATTGTAATGAATCTTACAAATCTTTGAAAAATTTTCCAATTTTTTTTACCCTATGTATAAATCTGACCCCCTTATTCAAAATTTTTTATTGGAAAAATTCTTTGGCTTATACACAAGTATATATGGTAAACACTGCTTGGCATACTGGTAATACGAATATTCCTCAGTTTATGAATTTTCTATTTAATGAAGAGCCTAATTATATATCATTTTTTTGTTTTGTAAAGAAAAAGTTTCATTTTTGTGAAGAAACTATTTCATTATCAATCAATTATCTATTATAATTTGTTTAAATCAGTGATTTTCTTACTTGTTTTCTTCACTGATTGAATTAATTATATTAAATTTACTGTATACATTATTGATTTTAGACAAAATTGGCTTATGCTTTCACTAGAGGATCTGGTATTGAATCTGGCACTTGGCATATACTGATAATGAGTATTTATAATGTACTTACTTTATTTATCAATGATATTGGAACTATATAAAACTGTTTAATTTCATAAAACAATGATTACATATTATTCATATTTTACTTTTTGATGTGAAATTAAAATAGAAATTAATAGCACAATAAAATTTGTTTTTCTCCTGATCAGTACTGTTTATCTTTATTTTGATTACACATTATTCCAGATGTGTAAATCTCTAGTATATTTTTTTTATCTGTGTATAAATTTGAACTAAAATGATATTTTATTGATCTATTAGAATATGCTAAATATAACAGATATAATTGTTTAAATAAGTATATTTTTTTGTGTTTATTAGATTTATTAAAATAATTACTGTAGTAAAATCTATAATTAATGAATTTTTACCAAATAGAATTAAAATCATCAATACTAACATCTAGAAAATAAAAATTATTTTTGCTAATACTTTAACAGAATGGATATTTTTGAGAATTACATAAATTTAAGGCAATATCTGATGAAAATTTTATAATTTTTAACTAATAACTAAAATTGCGATGATTGGAATGTTTATTGCCTTATTAGACTTAAATTCAAAGATTGCTTGGTACTTAGCAGCTCTGAAATTCAAAATCCAATGGCAAGAATTAGGCTAAATAGGTAATAATTATCTTAAACGTTTGTATTATAGTATCTATAATTATATTTATAGTAATGTTTTTGAAATGCTTTAACATTAATAGATAAAATGGTAATATCTTTTTGATATTCAAGAATCAATTAAAAATTTTTATGTGGTTTTCTAGCTTATTTTGCTTATTGGCATTATATAAAATCTTTTAACGTTTTTCATTACATAAGTACCTAGCAAAATCTGAAGTGCTTTTGTGGAAAGAATAGGTACAGTGGCTAAATTGGTATGGAAAGAACTGGTACAGTTGTACAGTCTTGGCTTGGAAAAAAATCAAAATTCCTTAAAGGTCAATTCAGATAATTTCTATTTTAGAGTATAGGGTACAGTAACAAATTAAAATTCTGTAGAACTATTTTATTTAAGTTGAATTAAAATTCTGAGGAAAAAGATCCCAAAATC
This sequence comes from Olivierus martensii, assembly GCA_000484575.1. Lineage (NCBI taxonomy): Eukaryota > Metazoa > Arthropoda > Arachnida > Scorpiones > Buthidae > Olivierus > Olivierus martensii. Next base: position 9,682 of record AYEL01087704.1, read on the forward strand.
AGAAAAGATCTAACATTCAAAAATGTTCACGTTAAGTATCATATTTTGAAACGTTTGCTGAAAGTTTTTGAGAAAAATAACTTTTTCTGTATTTATTTATTAAAAAAGTAAAAAGTAAACATTATAAAATCGATTTTTTAAAAAACCCGCATTATAAAGTTGTATACTCAAGTGAAGTTCCTTATAAAAAAACCTCTATATACTGGTAGTTCGATATTGCAAACAAAATATAATCATTTATAATGAGTAATAACGTAACTTTAAGTATATAAAAATGATTTTAATTTAATATAGATTTAGTTTATTCTTATATTTTATTAAATTTCACACTATTTATATTATAGAGCAGTGCTTCTCAAAGTGTGGTCGCGACCCCATAAATGGAGTCGCATAACTAAATTTGGTGTAGCAGAAATTTTAGCAAATGTTTTAATTCGTATTCCTAGTTTATATACCTCTATATCAGTGTCGATAAAATATTTGCTCGGGTCGCCAACTGGAAAAGTTTGAAAGCCCTGATAGACAATGTTACTGATTTTATGAAAATTACAAAATACAGAAAGTCTATAGTTCCAAGTTTTCCGGATAATGATTCAATTAGTTCCATACTCTATAACAATCTAGCCAAAATTTATGATTACAATGATCTCTGATGCTTGTTTAGAATTATTTAGATAAGCGGTCTCAAACTCGTTCTTTCAGAAAGTTCATTTTAAACATCTTTTGTCTGTTTTTTAATGCTTTCCAGGGAAAAATAAATATTTTTGCATGAGATAAATAGTCTTAAGGTTGATTATGCTAAATATCTACTGTAAATTTTAATTTTCTTAATGATATGCCTCAATTTATGTTCAAAATTATAAAACGGTTTGCAAATGAATTTTCAATAGAAGATTTCAGTTTCAACTTGTTTTACTGAATTTTAATACGATTTATTAAAACTCTTTAGGGTGATTTTCAAATATTTCCTGAAAAACTGTGCTGAATTTTTTCTATATGCTTTTTCAATTATAAAAAATGCGATACAAGCCGCAAAAAAAGGATACAAGGTGAATTCAAGAACATTGCTATATTAATTTTGAGAATTACTTTATATATATTTATATATGTACATAATTAATCTCAAATTTTATATAGCAAAAATCTCAAACTCACCTTGTATCCTTTTTTTGCGGCTTGTATCGCATCTTTTATAATTAAAAACGCATATAGAAGATATTCAGATGTATATTATATTATAATTTATAATAACCTCAAAAATAATTTTATAGTAATATTGATTAACTAGTGTATCTTATAACATCAATATTTTATTATTATAAAAAATCAATAATTTAATAAATAATTTTAATTGTAAGTTTTCTATTTTCTAGTAAAGAATCATGAAGACAATTTTATTTTCTATGAATATTTTATTTTATCTACTCATTTGTAATAGAGCAGGAAGTTTTGAATTCCTGGAGAATTTTATATGCTCCATCTGCTCAAATTCTTCACAACCAATCTTTACAAGATGGTTTTGTTGTCTGTTTTGCTTCAACTGCACCTCTAGGTACGGTATAATTATGCTAATTATTATGTACTGTTCAATTTTTACTGAATATTTAAGTAAACTTTTTTTTTTTAATTTTTTTGTTTAGTGAAATAGAAACAATAATAGTAAACGCAGAATGATTGATCTCCATTTTATATTATTTTATTCCCTTCTCTTCAATTGCAAAATTTAATGATGTTTTTAATACGTTATGCATCATTTCACTGAATGGAAAATCCCTTAATCTCTTTTTAATTGTTTGTTGCTTCATCACAAGTTTGTATATAAATTTATTGCTTCCTGTCAAATAAATTTAACAAAATATTATGTTTCATGAATTCTTTCTCTGATTATAACAATAAAAAAATACAAGTTTTGACCATGGCATTGGAGCACCTTTCTTAAGCTGGAGAAAGATAATCATTATAAATTTATTTCTTTTCTTCCTGAAAGAAGTTATGCTGACTGAAGTACTGAAGATGAAAGGCGCATATAAGCACTAACTGTGAATATACTGTATATATAATTGACATAATGATTCCTAAAAATCTCAAACTCTGAATGGACTTTGATCGCCCGTTTGTCACTAAAATACCCCATCTAAGCAATCAAATTTTCGAGATAGTCTCATTTTGTGATCGTTTATTGCTACCACAGCAAAATGGACAAAATAAACATGAAATATCTTTTGTTTTTACTGTTTTATAGCTACACGTTTAGTGAAAATAATTAAACTTTAATAATAAAATTTTTCCATTCAGCATCATTAGATATTTATAAGAAAAAAATCATTAAATTGTGGCAGAGTATAGATTTAAATTCCTTCAAGTTCACGTAAAATAAATTTGATTAAAATATAACTACTGATTCTAGAAAGTTTAAATTTTAGACAAATAAGCAATATACTGTCATAAATTAATTTTTCCATAAACAATTTATCATCTGTAAAACTTCGACGTCTTTCAGGCTTTAATCTAGTGTTGGAATAACATAAAGTCAAATTCTGACAATACAGTAATCTCCTAAAGGACAATAAGATACGATAAGCCTCAAAAGTAAACTCTTCAAGCTGTGCATATTACTAGTAATGATATATTGCTGTGAAACATGGATCTTTCACAAAGAAAATGCAGCAGAAACTAGTAACAATCCAAACAAGCATGTTAGTATTCATCAGGAGGGACTGTAAGGCCAACACATCGATAAGAGAACAAGCCAAAGTAGAAGACATATTGGTAGCAGTCAGAAGCAGGCATTAGGCAGGCCACATAGCAAGATGATGATGACAAAAAAAATTATAGAGTGACAACCAAGGCATGGGAAAAACATCTTGGCAGATAATACAAACTATGGAGAAATGATATAAGAAAAGCAATTGGTTCCCAGTGGATGCAGATAGTGCAAGATAGATACATCTGGAAACAAAAGAAGGAGACATACACAATATAACTAACAGTGGATGAAATATGAAATAAAAACTGCTGATGATGATGAAAGCGAAATTCAAAATGGGCTTTCCTCGCTGATTGGGTCAGTGACGACGTTCAGCAGATAAAGGATTGTTAGGATTGACTTGCAGCTGCAAAAGATGACTGTTCTTGGTCTGACTTCCCCAATTCCCTTGTTATAATTTCGATAATTTCCATTCGAGCCTTCAATTTGATAATTTCTTCCATCTTTGTTAAGAAAGGCAAAATACTCATTGCAAAATGATAATCTTCATCAAATTCATCATTGTTATCCATTTTAAGACACTCTTCAAATTTTCTTTTCTTTCGCTCAGATTCCAATATTTCTCCTGGAAAATATCTTTTGTTACTTAATTCACCGCTCGCATTTTGATTTTCCTGAAGATCCGTAGGTTCGTTAAGTGAAACAGCAGTTAAACCCACTTTTTGACGATCAGAGGAAGTACTTGTACTTGCACGCATAATTGATTGGTTATCCATTGTAGAGGGTGTAGGTGTATCTTCCAGTTTTTTATGTACGGTTAAATAAATCTGCCAGCGCTGAGAATGATTATTTTTCTGTAATATTTGTGAATTACTTTTTCTTCGAAATAAAGACAACATATTTTTCCTTATATGTGCAAACGAAAGTCAGATTGGTGTATAAACAACATATATTTATTCTTTAGATATGTCTTCTTAGTTTTTAATCCTCTTCTAAACAGGCTCTCCAATATCTTTTAGCTTCGCCGTCTGTAAAAAAGTAGTAATAATAAATAAATTATTTAAATCGAACAAGTTATAAAGCATAAAGTTAACTGATAATAATTAAATGAATTCAAACTTTTACGTGCTATCGATGTTTAATATATCTTGTAACGAATGTCTGTATATCTGTAGAACGTTCATTCTAACGTTACTTGTTATCGGAATAGTTCAACTGCTGTTATCAGCAAAGTATTTACATATCGAGATAAATACAATTCTTTGAAATTCAAGATAAAAATGGATTTTTCGTACGGTGAACTATCCAGTACTTAAAATTGAAAAAAAAAAAAAAAAAAAATTTACCTTCACTCTGTAGACTTAATCCACTTGATGTTCTTCTGAAAAAAAAAAAAAAAAAAAAATCATAGATATCAACAAAATATTCTTGAATTCTATTAAAATGGACAATATTAATTGTAGCTGGCCACATAGCACAGGTTTTCTTGTATAAAAATTTACAATTCTGGTATTTCTAGATGGTGTTATATTCCTGAAAACAGTCTGATAAAATTTCCTATTATAATCCAGATTTTTGCAATATAAAATAAAAATGTCCTGTATTTCAACTCTTTATGATTCTACCTTGTATTTACAAAGTGAAACACAAAGACCTTCATCTGATAATCACGGAAACATCAACACTAATCCGTTACAACAAAATGGTAATTTTATAACTCTACGTTTCTAAGCAAAAAATCAGTAGTTGGCAAGGTACAGTTATCGTTATAGAAATTTTATAAGCAAAGAAAAAAATTTAATTTTCTCATCATATTATTTATAAAATCAATTCTTATTGTTCAATATTAGTAAACATTCTTGTGTTATTTGTGTTGGATAGGATATGACATCTTCGAATTGATAAATTTAATAATTAGGAATATAAAAATTATTTCTAGGTGACCTAATTCATCTAGTAGAAATTTTTAGGCTATCCTTTAATTTAATCAGTCAGCACAGTCATCTTACATCTTGATAAAGCAGTTGGAAGGGTCCTTTGTTTACATGAAGATATTTTATGTCTCCTTTGTTTATACAGATATTTTTTATATAATAATTCAACTTCATTTTTCGAGATATTCATTAAAAATGTCTTCGAAAACACATTAGTTACATTATATAAACATACATATATAATTTACGTTTCCTGTATTCAACAGGTAATCCGAAAATTATATTTTGCCCGAAATGAATGAATCAAGCATATGCTCAATAAACAATTTGAGAGTAAGCACATCTTATCGCTATAGAATACGGTAATCATTTTTTTTTTATTTTTATACGCATTTATATAAAGGCGTAAAAATTTATAAATCCAGCTTCAGGATTCAGGAAAGGATCGCTTACGAAAGAAGACATACATTCATAAACCGTATAGAACCTTTGCAGGTTTGTAGAATGCTTGTAGATTGGTTTCTATTCAGAGATTGTAGATACAGGGACAAGATGCTAGAAGGGAGAGAATATTCAATATTCTCTTCCTTCTATCCCCTTTTCATCCTCTTTCCTCCTGATTTGGATTTTAGGAAGATTTATAAAAGATTTTTGTGCAGGTCTTATACCTATTCAGAGATTTAGTTTGTAGATACAGGGACAAGATGCTAGAAGGGAGAGAATATTCAATATTCTCTTCCTTCTATCCCCTTTTCATCCTCTTTCCTCCTGATTTGGATTTTAGGAAGATTTATAAAAGATTTTTGAAGATTTATAGAAGATTTTTGTGCAGGTCTTATTTAATCCTCTTTCCTCCGAAAGAGGATTAAATAAGACCTGCACAAAAATCTTCTATGAAAAGTGAGAACACGTCGAATTTTTTAAAAATTAAACCCCAATTTGGCATCAGTTAATTACTTTTATATGATAAATTATTAATTAACCGTAAATTAAGAAATTAAAACATTTAATTATCTTTATTAACTGCAAATAAAACTCAGTTAAAGAACTTACCGAACTTAAAAAAAGTACTCAGCAACTAACGGTCAAGAAATAAATGATTCTCCGCAAACAAACGGAAATAAGTTTTCCTGAACACTGATAAGAAGCGAAGTAACCAGATAAACAGAAAGAGTTTATCTGGTCGTAGCGTAGGGGGCAAAGGGGCACCTGCGCGGGGCGGCACTTTGCTAGGGGTGGCAAAATTCCTATCGTTGAATTAATATTAAGAAGACTAGAGGAGATCCAACTCCGCAAAAACAGTGAAGCTGAAAACGTCCGCAACAATATTTTGTGCAGAAGCTACCTACTGCGACTGCGCAAAGTATATGCCTCATTACTCTCCATAAAGTGTTGTCTTTTAACAACACTTGCACAACTGCTTGCTATCTAAAAACAGTTTGGATTCGCAAATTTCGTTCTTTGTCGATGTATATTACCTTAGATGTGAGATCAGAAGTGTCAACTTTCCAAACACAGTATAGACAAATATAAGTACAGTACCTTGCTTACCTAAAGTAAGGAGACACAAGCAGTGGCGCGTTATCCTTTGGGCAAAAAGGGCAATTGCCTAAGGCCCCCATCAACAGGGGCCCCTAAAGTTCCGAAATCAATATTCTATAAACTTATTTTTGTAGTAAAAAAATCGGAAATTAAATTTATACCCATACTGAGGACCCTAGATTGCATGTGTGACGCAGTAGTTTAAACTGTAAAAACTAACCAATTCAATTGGGGAAAGTTTAACTTGTAAATGACACTTTAAGTTGGAGATGAGACGGAAGAATTTTATAACTGTCAAACAAACCATAAACAATGCCTTGAGAAAAGAAACAATGACTAAATTACAAACAGCTGGTTGGTAGATCTGAGATCTGAGGAAAAACAAAATTGTAAATTATCCTGTCAATAAGGTCCACTTGCCAATCCCAATGGACGAGAGAAGATGAAACTTGACCAAATAAGGTCAGAAATGAGTTCAAACCTCTCTCTTTCTCTCTCTCTCTCTACTGATGTGATTGGGTAGACCAAAAACAAAATATAAAGGGACAGCCGAACACACACTCGCCCTCTCACTCGCTGTCGCTGATCACTCATCATCATTATCTTATTTTAAAGGAAAGAAGTAAAAGAAGAAACTCTCTTAAGTTTATTGGTCAGATGCAAAATCTTCCCTTTTTTATAGGAATTTTCTTTTTTTTTTTAATTTATTAGTTTTGCTTCTTTCATTTTATGTAGGTTTTGTTAATAGTTCATTATTGTTTTTTAACGAAACTCTCGAATTAGAATATTGATTATTAAAACGTAAATTGGGATAGAATAATGGATTTCTGAAAATACATGTTTATAATTTTGATTTTTCCAGGACTCATTATAATTATTCCCATTAGTTTTTTAGTTTGATTAGTGCGGTTTTGATATATGCAGTGTACTGCGAAGATTTATATTAACCGCACTAATCAAGGGATTCCAAACATGTTTTCGCAATTAAATTTTGTTTTGTAGTTTGCAAGAATTTTAAATTTTGGAGAAAAAATCTCTTTGCAGCTTAATATTTTTCCTTGGTCTAGAAAATTTTATCTTTATAATAATATCATTTTTTGTGGGGAGGGGCGGCAGAAACCTACTCTACGCCACTGTTTAAAATGAAAGATTACGTGATGTACAGTTGGTTGCAGAAAGATCCGAACATTAGCGGAAACGGTTGGGCTTTCCTACAAGTTCGAAAAGTCTGTTAGGCTGTAATAAATTAATTATATTATATTAATAATTAAACAAATGTCCAAATACAACGGATATTAATAAAAATCCAATTTTTTAATGTTATTTTTTATTTTAAGACCTAAATAAATATATTTTAAAGTTAAAATAATGAGGATTTAAATTCATGCCCCATCATCGCGCTAATAAGAATTATAATTCTCTTTAAAAATCTTTGCAGTCTTATCTATATAGAATATACTAGTTTATTGGAAAATGCCCTGAAGGGGCAGAAAAAAAGGTGAATATACTTGAGGTCTCAAACATTAAAAAGAAGTGTATAAGCATCAATACGAAACCTACAAGACTTAAAATCAATTTTTAAAACTGAAGTATACTTTAATCTCTGAACTTGTAAAAAGATCTCTTCACCAAAAAAATAGTATATTCGGCAGCTGAGCAAGTTATAGAGTTAGTAAGCAGCAAGAAGCTTAGCTTTGTAAGCGATGCTGCAGAATATACTTTTTTTTTTGGTGAAGAGATTTTTTTCAAGTTCATTAAGGTATTGATGCTTGTACACTTCTTTTTAATGTTTGAGACTTCAAGTATATTCACCTTTTTTTCTACCCCTTCAGAGCATTTTCCAATAAACTAGTCCATTACTTTTTGTTAGGACAAAATTTCTTATTGAATAAACTTTATAACAGGGGTGGGCAATTATTTTCTGCCGAGGGCCGGATAAGTAATCTTTAGAATGAAGCGGGCCGTATAAAAATTGAAAAGTACCTAAGGGCGAATTTAGTAAAAAAAAGTACCTTACGGCGCCGTAATTATGTAATTCCATGTCTTATAAAGGGTTCTCTAGCCAACCGGTAACTATCCTAAAAAAAGAATTCAGTATTGTCGGCTAAGTTCATTCGACTACAGAAATCTATTAATTAATACCAAACTACTTTAACATAAAATGACTACTCACGTTCAACAATATTGATTTTTGTACAAACATATTCCTCTCACCATCCCATGGGACAAGATTAATGGTTGCACCAATTTATCTGCACACGTTTTTGTCATTCTCTTATGTGTAGTCACTTTTGTGGTACTTACACAAAGAATATATTCGTGTATCAATATTGTTTAAAAATATAGTTTTCTTGTTTATTTTCTTAGTTTTTGTTGGTAGGCAAAGAGTTCAAAAGCAACCGTAGAAACTATATTTTTTTTCATTAGAAACGTTAGAAAATAATTCGTCCTATGAATTAATAAATTCAGATAATTTTCTTTAAAAACAAGTATTTTATCAAACTGATTGATTGCTAACAACCTATCACATCAGAATGTTACATAATATTAGGTACCTACGTAATTTTGTAAAAACAAACATGATTGATGAATCATGTGTTCATCAAAACACATCAAACAACATGAATCATGTGTTCATCAAAACACATCAAACACATGATTCATCAATCATGTTGATGAACACATGATTGATGAATCATGTGTTGATGAACACATGATTCATCAATCATGTGTTCATCAACAACATCAAAACAACATGATTGATGTTGTTATGATGAACAACATCAATCATGTGTTCATCAATCATGAATACATGTTGTTGATCAATCATCAACAACATGTGTTCATGATTGATTATATCATCAAAATTTGAAGTAATTCGGTAGTGTACGTGTACACTAGCAACAGTATCCATTATTTTACACTACAAAGTATCCCTTATTTTATTTTTCATTTCGACTCGAATTTTTCAAATGTAGGCCTTAAAACTATAATTTATTCTAGTTTATGCGGCGGGCCGTATAAGATGCCTTCGAGGGGGGCCGCCTTTCGCCCACCCCTGCTTTACAATATGCTGGATTACTGTACGTATAAGCTAACTCGTCGGTTGTAGCAAATTCGTGTTCACGTGGCCGAAAACCCTTGTATCCCATTTTCTCATTTCATCTAATAAATTTTCTGCTAGATTATTTAAAAACGAAAATGAAAAAGTTTGCACTCAGGCAGAGTTGAACCGCCTGTTGCCTTACTTCATGAGGTCATAGGAACCTCGATGCTTTGAAAAATTTTGCTGATTTTAACGTTGAATAAAATCCGTTCTAAACAAAATTTTTCAAAACGGAAAAAAGATCCATTGAGATTTTCAGTTTCACAACAATCTCAGAAAATTTCAGCAATTTTACGCAAATTTGAAGCTTGTATAGGTTGTCTGACATGTGAAAATTCGACATCTATTTTTCATTAAAGTACGATTACAGTACGACTTAGCGTTACGTGTTATACATCAGATTGTTTGGCTCATTAAGACGAATCGACTAGTACCATCCTCGTCGAAATCCGAGGAATACTTACCGACTTGTTAAGTTCCGTATGTGCGGTTTATGAAAATTTTGCGGTTTTTGACACTTTGCGAAACCCCACTGTGGTTTCGTGATGCCAAATTTTTTGGACATTCTAGACTCACTCCAAAGGAATCAAGTAAATCGACCCAATCGTTCCTAAGAAACACTACCGTCAGCACCCCCTAATGTTAAATGAATGTGTCAAATATATTCTACACCTCTGATTTAAAAACTTAACATTTACGTAACAGAAATAAAGGAAAATTTACTTACAAATACGAAAAATACTGCATTTAAATTAAATATGCAAAAACTACAATAATTTTTATATCAGTATAAGATATTATGTTTAAAAGGCATATAATGAAAATAACCAGACTTCCCGGATTAGCCGAGACATTCCCGGTTTTTGAGTCTTTGTCCCAGCTTGAAGAAATGTTCCGGATTGTCCCGTTTTTTACTTGTAAATATTTTATATAAAAAAATTAAAAAAAAAAGATTAACTAGGTTTAATTTAAAAAAACTTAGCTTCTGAAGAATTCCCCTTCCAAACTTTTACTATGTTATATGAAATTGTGGAATGGCGTGATTTCTGAGTAATAAAGCGGGACAAGGGACTTTTGTTTTTAAATCAGAACATTTTTCAGTAATTTATGAAATGTTTTTACTAATTTAACGAAAATTTTTTCACTAAATAGTTGGAAGGGCTGTAATATATTATACAGCAGATTCCCTCTTAACCGGTGTCTCCCTAACTGGCCTCTGCTTTAACCGGTCACATTTTCATCGGACTATGAATGGATAAAAATATGAATAAAAATGAATAAATAATTCGGAAGGGGTAAAAAAGCGTTTAATGTGTGATAAGATATATCGAACAGTAAGATAATTCATCTGCAATTGATACATAATTCTTATGAATAAATGACGTAATTTTGCTTCAAAAAAAGGAATTTAAATGGAAAAGACAAATGAAGGTTACTTATAAATCTTTATATACAACATATATACATTATATTTATTTAATTTACAACACTGGTTCCCAACCTTTTTTTTTGGCCATGCCTCACCTAAACATCTCTAAAATCCTGATACCCCCTGTGGCCCTGTGGCATATAATCTTTATTATTCAAAAAGCGAACTTCTATTCACTTAGAGGAAGCCTAAAGGGCCATTAACTTGGTCTAAACATACTTCCAAGGAAAAACATGGCATCCATGAAAAAGAAAATTAAAAGAACGAAAGAAGAGTTGAAATACTGAGGAAGAAATTACTAAGAAATTGTTAAATATAAATTTATCTACTGTATATGAAACCCTTAGAACTATAAGAAATCCCAGAATTTCACTGTTAATAACTTATTCTCGAATTGCTCCCCTTAAAAATCAAATTACCCCCCTTGAAGGCGTGCGCCCCACGTTGCGAATCACGGATTTACAACTTATAAATAGTATTTTGCATAAATTTTCGGATTAACTGGACCTAAATCCGAAAACTTATAAGGGGCCGGATAAGAGGAATCTATTGTATAAGATAAAACCAACGAAAATGATTTAATAAAAATAAATTATTTCATTATTTTCATATTAAAATAAATAAGAATTTTAGAATAAAAATCAAAAACTTGAGAAAAAATAAATAAATAAATAAATAATTCGATTGTCTAAATTTTCAAAATTTTATTTTTACTGAATTTTAATTATTGGGAAAACAATGAAAAGTTAACTTTCTGATAATTGCCACTAAACGTTCGTTTGTTAAATAGGAAGAATTGAAAGATTGCCTCTGGTTGTATAGTTAATTTATCGCGATTTCTTGGCATATGCTGTATGAAATTTTCTCCATAAAATATCATAAGGTAAGATATAAAAATATTTTAATGTTTGCACATGTAAACAGGATTGAAAAATCAGTAACAGAGTAATTTAAAGTAAACGTTTTAAATCGAAACCTCCAAATTGTTTCTAGGAAAGCTGTTTAACTGGTGAGATTAGTTTATTATTGTTAATTGTAGTATAATTTGTGTTGGAAAGTGGTTCCCCATGATTCTCATTGGTCAAGAATATGACGTACATCAGGCTGACCCCACGTTTTAGCATATTCGACACTGAGTAGTTTTGAGTTGTGTTTGCAAAACGTGTTTCTTCAGATAGAATTGGAAGCAAGTATCGCTGTATTACTTCAATTTTTCTCCATAACAGATTAAAAGAAGCGGATGTTTGAAACCATGTGAGAAATTCTCTCGGTCAACAGGTAACTAGCAAATGTTTTGCGTTTTTTATTTATGTCGGTAGTGCGGTAACATTAATGCTATATTAATAAAAATAGTACCGATTGAAAGATGACGATGAGTAGAGAAAACTTTCCAAAATAAGTGTATTTTTATCTAGTACAGGCGTCGAGAAAATTAACGATGAAATTACAGTATTTCTCTATACACCATATCTAAGAATGACGGTATCTAAATCGGTGCGCACCGCCATTTTGAAAACTTGTCTCGAAAGCAGTTTGTTTTGGAATAAATCTTGAATACAACAGAATTGTCGATCCGTGTTTTAATCATCAATCAGTTAATAGCGATTCCTTTAATTCATTATTGTATAATCTTTTGGAATGAATGTTTAACACAGTTGAACTGCCGATTTGCACTTTTAATCATCAGTAGGTAGGATGGCAAATCTTCAATTTCGATACTTTAATTTCATCTTTTGGAAAAAATTATATAGTATACATTAGAAAATTAAAGATTTGTCCCATCGACTGATGAATAAAATATGACTAGATAATTCCGTTATGTTAAAATTATTCATTACAAAAACTATATCTCGGATTTCAAAAGATTTCAAAATGGCGGAGCGCATGGGTTTAGATACTGCCTTGGGTATTGCGTTTGGAGAAACATAATTTAATCGTTCATTTCCTCGACGCCTGCACCAAATAAAATGCGATACTTTTGAAAAGTTTACTCGTCGTCATCTTCCGATCAGTACCATTTTGATCATATGGCGCTAATGTAAAATTGCATCCATTTTTAATGTTTTATAACACCGCTACGAGTTTTTTAACGGACAAGACTCCTCTGTTATAAAATATACTTAGGTGATTTGTGAAAAGCTATACAAAGAGGTAATATTAAAAAAAAAATTTTTAAAGTCGATTAATATACCGAAAACATGATATCACATTGCCGATCCCATGTTAATCATGTGATCAGGCTCTCGCGTTAACTACTGTGGCGCACCATTTTCGGACCACGTGACAAGATCGCATTCATGCTATACTTTCCGATACTTATCATGTGTTACATTTCGAAGCTATACAGTATACATAATACTGTATATCGAAAACAGCACCTATTTGACACCCGTTTCTTCTGTAAATTTTCACATATAGGAGTATAAATTTGCGAGAGGAATCCTTACAAAAGTGACTTTGAATAGAAACTTTTTTGATTGATGTCACATCAATGAAAAAAGTTTCTATGCATGCATGAAACTCCCAAAAAATCATAGTTCCTTGTTTATTAGTTTTCCAGATATTCATCTCCAAATCTCGATTAGCTTATCGTAATCGTTTTTGTTTATAACCGGAATAATCGTGATTTTTTGTAAGTGGCGTCATCTCGTGACAGATATAGAAATTATACATGCCAAAATTAATAAATGGATCTCCTGTCAAAATTTATTTTTACTAGTTAGCCTCTGGTCACTATGTGCCCAAATACAACAAAAACGAAACATTTGTTTCTTATCTATCAAATTTTGTGAGATTTGAGATATCAAGCTTCTACAGTATTTTTCAAATACATATCTCTGAAAAAACGTGAATGGAGAGAGAGTAAAATGAAAACTAGGTGGCTTATCTTTATACTAGTTAGCCCCTGGTCACTATGTGCCCAAATACAACAAAAACGAAACATTTGTTTCTTATCTGTCAAATTTAAGATTTTTCATTTATTTATATAATCTTGTATATAATGATTTTGTTTGTTTCTTCCCTCCAGACCAAACTTTGAAATTTTATTTATATGAAATTGGCAACTAACAAACTATCGATTTACCCATTTAGTTATTTAGGTAATAATTATAATTTTTACCTTAAAATAAAAATTTATAATTTCTGAAATGAATAAAATATTTTAAATTCTGAAATAAATTAAATATTATTTAAATGCAACATTTATGTAACCTCGACGTGCCGAATGCAAACTGATCTGTCGAGCCGGAGAACAACCAACATTTTTCAATCGAAAAAGACAGAAATTGAAATCAAATATCGAAAAGAAGTAAACAAACATAAATAGGAAGTAAACTGTGATAATTTAAGGCAAAATTTATAATGAGGTTGGGATTTAGTTTTCTAAAAGACGCGATTAGAATAAAATATTTTAAATTCTGAAATAAATTAAATATTATTTAAATGCAACATTTATGTAACCTCGACGTATAGAAATTGAAATCAAATATCAAAAAGAAGTATACAGACATAAATAGGAAGTAAATTATGATAATTTAAGGCAAAATTTATAATGAGGTTGGGATTTAGTTTTCTAAAAGACGCAATTAAAGATTCGAAGCGAAAGAAAATAGTAACGGCGAGTCGGCAACACTTCTGGCGCGGGAGTTCGCACATGCGCAGAAACATGGACACCACACGCTTGTTCCTTTATTATATATGATGATGATTTTTATAAATATATTTTTTACAGAGATTGAAAATTATCTAATAAATTAAAATAAGGTCATATAATATGTTTTAATATATATATATAAAAGGAGGCTTTAAAAATTTATTTTTAAATTACTTAAAAATTTTTGAAATATTTAACGATTTCTTTTCTGTTCAGAACCATTTAAAAGTTCATTAAACGTTTCCCGCATTTTTGTAGACGCCACCGCGAAAGAAAATAGTAACGGTGAGTCGGTGACACTTCTGGCGTGGAAGTTCGCACATGCGCAGAAACATGGACACCATACGCTTGTTCCTTTATTATATATGATTGTCTGTATCAATACTAAAGCTTTACCAGGAATTAAATGCATACAAGCACTTTATCATCATGGTATATAATTATCATTTATATAACTTGAAAATTTTGATAGAGAGAACCTGTCTATACCTTGTGTATGTGTGTGTGTGTGTATATATATATATATATATATGGTAAGCATGTCAATGTGATCCACAGGCCACATACAGTCCCTACCACTATATTGAAGCCATTTTCACTGCCATAAACATTTTTAACTATCATGTATTTTATATAATTTATTGTAATAATTCATAAACAGGATTATTTGAATAAAATAATACAATAAAAGTTTGTTAATTCAAATAATAAATTAAACTAAACTATCTATTTTATTTTCTTTGCTTACTTTATTAAAAAAAATTCAAAATAAATTGATCATTTTTCCTTCATGGGTACTTTAAAACTTCTTAATTCATTCCCGTACATCTTGTATAACTGAGTAAGGATTTATCTAAAGCACTAATTACCTCATTAGTAGGCTACAAGCAAATTTTTATCATCTTATTTCTTAGAAACACTCCATGGTTAAGAGTGGCGAAGGCCATTTAACGACCTCAAATGAAGCACCTGCGCTTTATTTCTTTAAATAAATTATTTTGCAAAAAAAAATAGAAAAAATATAAAATTACGAGTGAATGTAGAACTCAATGGCTTAAAAGAAGCACAGTTGTACGTCAACCTCTAATAACTATATTTTCTTTAGACTCAGTGATTGATTTTTATCCGAATTTTAATTGAAATTTCTTTGTCATTTTTTCTGTTTATCCCATTTTTAGAAAAAACAATAGACCTCAGAAACCCGAAATTAGGAAATTTAGATGGAGCAGGATCAGCGGTTGAATCTGCTGCATAAATTATCGCTGTAGACCGCACAATTTCAGATTAAATATATTTTATTTTATTCTTCTATAACAGAGCTAATATTGTAATGTGCAATAATTAGGAATATAACTGATTGTTTTATTGAATGTTTAGGGTGTGTGAAACTTTCAATATTGTATTATGAGAACCCTCCTCAAGAACTGAGATTGACATCCTTATTGTATATAATGACACCACATTTTATGATTGGTATTACATGCTCTTGTATGCAATCAATTCGCTATACAGTTATACTTCATCTCATGTCGTTAATTCATTCCAAGACTCGGGATTTAAATCAAAAAATGACTTAACTCAAATAAACTCTTTAAAAAATGACCTAGGCTCCTCAATAAATCCCCTATAAATACCATTGTAACATTGCTAATAACATTTTTAAGCTTTTAAATAATTTTATAAATTATTTTTTATATTTTAACATTCATTTTTATGTGATTTTTGCATTTTTTTATTGGTTTGAACTCCACAGTCATAAGTCATAAATGCCCAAAATTTATGGATTTCTCACTACTGATGTTTACTAGGACATTATACATTATTTTAATAAACATAAAAAAAACAACTACAAAAACCAGACACACAAAAAAAAAATTTCCATAGATCATTGGGTCAGGGATTCAAACCATGGAATTACATTGACCAATCACAGAATTAATTGATTACATCAATATTGTAAGTTCAAATGGTTATAAGTTGAAGATTACTTGTACTATATTTTCATGTGTATTAAGATATTAAATACTATAAATCCTCTTATTAATGGACTTCTTATGATCTTTGGAAATAACGTGAATTTAGTTGATTCCTCATATTTTATTTATAATACGAATATTTGAAATTGTCTTAACTGAACAGCAACTAGATGATGGACAGATGCATACTTATTTTTATTTTCACTGCAATTAATTACTGTATTTGTTTGGCTATCATGCAAATTCCCATTGCGATGTAGAAGACTCATTCAATTTTAGAACGATAAATTTAGGAAAAACTTTTTAAAAAAGTTTATTGTTAATATAATGGAAGCTTAAAATTCAGTAAAAATGAAACCCAAAAACCAATAAGGGAAAAGAATAGGATGATTACTTATTTTAATATTTTCAAATTCATATTCATTACTGGCATGATCATTATCCTCAACATTAGGGACGGATGTGGCCATAAGGGCATTCTGGCAAATGCCAGAAGGGCCGGATGCTATCATAACAATATGGGCTGGTATCTGACAAACCGATTTATTTTTTATGTCACGCACCGCACTTTCAAGATAATGTATATTTGTTTCAGATTCTTCTTCATTCATTTTTATTCAAATTTATCAATATTTTAGTATTTGCACACAAATAGACTTGTACTTTAGTAATTAGATAATTATTTTTATTTTGTCATTAAAATTTGTTTTGTAAAAAATACTATGTATTTAATTTATTTATTATATATTACAGATATATTGTACAAGGACATTAAGATATAAAAATAAAATAGTCAGGAATATTGCAAAAAAATTTATAAAAAAATATTTAATTTTTTGAAATATTTCTGTATTTTTTATTTTTTTTCTATAACTTATGGCAAAATGTCCTTGTGACAATATATCCGTGCAGAAAATTGTCCTAATACCAAGTCTAACTAGGGGCTGCTAACCCATAAGTGGGCTGCTGTCAGGATAATGCCAGAACCGAAAATATGTCCCAGTCTGCCTCTGCTCAACATGATTATAATCATTGGTTAAGTTTAAATGCATAATTGAAATTCAGTTGTTGCTGCAACAATAACTTTGTAATTATTGAAAGTGCATTGATATATGTTATATCTGTCTTAATGATATAAACTATCCATTAACTACATTTTGTTTGCTGGCTTTCTCGGTTTTCACACGTGCTGTATTATCACTTTCAGCTGATGTGATTTTTACAATATTTAATACATCTTATAAGCTGGCAAATGTAATATATCTGTCTATCATATATATGCATTATTGTAATTTATACAGTATATAGTATTATTGTATTGGGGTTTTTTCTTTTTTTTACATACATAAATAATTTAGAATTATCCATACAATTGCTTTTACTGGACTATCACTTCCCCTCATTAGTCCATTCTTAAGAGGGTTTATAGCATATTTGTTCTGTTTTATGCTGTTTAAAATTATTTTTGTTTTTTCATTCAGGGTGATGACTTTGAAGGTACTAAAGGTTTTTTGCATGGAAGTTTTGGAAGAGTGCACAAGGTTCTAAACTCTGGCAGAGGAAATAGAAAAATTACATGCTACATTAGTCTGTTCTTAGTTGGTGCATTTATAATCACATATTATCTGATATCCAGAGTTACTAGATGATTCTTGACGTATTCTTTCTTTAACAATATATAGTATTCAGTTTATATAAAATTGTATATTAAATCATATTAATCTTTTTGTATAATTAAAATTTTTCCATAATAAAAAATAAAAGTTATTTTAAATTTTTATTTTAAAAAATGGTGCTTTTGAATATTTTTTAGACATTTTACAAAAGTGATTTATGAATATATCTAATTGATATAAATAATATTTGAAACAAACTTGGTATACTATCAAAGATTTTTTTTATATGTACTGTACCTACAATGTTGTATATTGCAGGTCTGGTTTAATATATTCTATCAAAATACAGTATGGTAAAATAATAAAGAAACGGGAAAGAATTTGTTTCAGAGGCTCTAAAACAGAAAGAATAATACCTAGATAATTCATTTCTGTCCTTTAATGACAAAATATGGAACATAATTTTTTTCTTATATTTTATGCTCCTTTATACCTGCTAAGATATAAATAAATAACATTAGATCAGAGATTCTCAAAAATTTTTATGGGATTACGTTGCTCTTTCTCCTAATATTATAAAAATTACCAGATGGTAGTATGATAAAATTTTTGCTTGCCATTTGAGGGACCGATTCAATTCTGGGTCTCTCAAATCTTCAGATTTATAAAGAGAGATCCCGACCTGGTCTGTTTAAATTCATTTTTCAATCTTTCAAATTGAGGAATCACTGATATTGAAATAAGTCTGTGACTGATTCTGTAGTGGTTGCCACTGTAAGAGATGCCACCATGAAATGGTTCCTTTGAGATTAAGTTTAATCATGTTACTGAATCTAACTTTAATGTAATAAAAATTTATTATTTTTTTAACTTTTATAGTATGTAAAAATAAGAAATTTATTCTAAACAGAATAGTTCTATAAATGCAATAAATAGGAATTTGACATAATTATATTCACTAAACTTTGCTTCCTATTATACACAAATATTTTCTTCCAGCTGCCCTTCAGAACTATTGGTCTAGACTAGCATGTAACATTAATATAGATCAGTGCTGTCCAATTATAATGAAACCGAGGGCCATAACCGTGCTTACTAGAGAGATGGAGGGCTGCAGTTACAAAAAAGGGGAGGGGCTTTGGTACTTGATATGCTATTGTCTCAACAAACGGAAGCAGTTATAAAAAAGGGGGTGGGGCTTTGGTACTCGATACGCTATTGTCTCAACAAACGGAACGCATAAATATAACGCTTTTTGGAATCCAATTTTATTTCCAGATTAACATACCTTATTACAAAATTAAATTTACCAGATTGCATCCAGTAAACATGTTAACAAAAAGTAAGTTACATATTTTTTTTTATATTTTATAACTGTTTATATTTTTATGTACCTTTTTAATGTTATAAATGAGGGTGGGCAGCAGCATTTACAAGGGCTGGATATTTACATCCATTCCTGTTGTAGCTATCCGCAGAATATGTAAAAGAGAAGAATCTCCAAGGCAGGTTCTGAATCGATTCTTAACTATCTTGATGTTAGAAAATGCACTTTCACATAAATAAGTATTACCAAATGTTGATATTACTTTCTGACCAAAATCACAAAAGTTAGGAAGTACTACCAAACATTGATATTACTTTCCGAACAAAATCACAAAAGTTAGGAAAACCGTTCGTTAAACAAAGCAGCTTACTCCTGTGATTTGTTATGAAAAAGTCATTTTCCCACTGCTACTAATATACTCGATTTTCATTTTCTATTTTAACGTTTTTTTCTCATTCATTGACAAATGCAATGAACTCATGGTAAAATAAATTAAAGTGTAAAATAAAATAAAATTAAAACAGAATCTCACAACAACGGTCACACAATCACTAAAATGATGAATGTTAGAAACCAAAAAATAACTAAAATACAGTCACAATTCAAAACTTTAAACTGAAATAGCTAAAACTAAAATTGACGTGATTGAGTCTTATAAAAATGTGATGTCGTTGATAGCTTGTTGATCGTTAAATAACAATTATTTAACAATCATTACATTACGAAACGTAAAATTATTACACACTTAAAATAACAGCACTACACGCAGTATAATTAAAACTCCTCTTTAATATCAACCTTGTACTAACGTTTTTGGTGCATCTACACCCTCTTCAGGCAAAGTGTGCCTGAAGAGGGCACTTTGCAGTTTACACACAGTAGTGCTTTTATTTTAAGTGTGAAGTTTAGAAAGTTTAAGCAGTTTGATAGTAAACATTAATCTGTAAAATTATTATTAATTATTACTAATAATTAAGAAAAATTAATTAATTGAGTTAATACAATTCAATTTTAGGATTGTTTTTATTGATTAATTAATTGAGTTAATATAATTCAATTTTAGGATTCTTTTTATTACTCTTAAAAAAGTAATAAATCATTTTAGGATTGTTTTTATTGATTAATTAATTGAGTTAATATAATTCAATTTTAGGATTCTTTTTATTACATAAAAAGTAGTATTATATCACAAATCGTGAAAGCCTCGTGGACCGCACAAAATGGCTTGACTGGCCGCCTTTTGGACAGCCCTGATATAGATGTAGTAGATTAAAAAATGACTATATGATGGCACGGGCCGCCTTTTGGACAGCCCTGATATAGATGTAGTAGATTAAAAAATGACTATATGATGGTAGTTTTCATATTTTCCCAAGTATCGTGTGTATGTCATTAATTATACGAATACTTTAATAGCGGCATTGTATAATTGATAAATAATTACAGAAAACATATAAATTTAATATTTTAATAAAACTGTAAAAGTTCTGCCTTTAATTAAAATTATTTTTGCACTGTTTTAATCATTACTATATAGTAATAAATAAAAGTACAGTTATTTAAAAAAAATCTACGAAGAATTCCTAAAATCGGTAACTTTGTAAGCATTTGGTTTCACTGTTGTCAGTATTTTGTTGCTTTTAAGTAAGATTTTCACTTATCTTGAGCAAAATGTATGGCATTTTGTTGAGAGTAGCTGATATTACTATAAAAATGCTTGAAACTAACGCAAAAAATTTTTTTAAAAACTTGAAAATAAAAGTGATATTGAAGAAAATATATTTATTGTATATACTCGTATATAAGCCGAACCCCGACCTTCAAGTATTAGAATAATATGTATTCATTAGAATAAATCAATTTTTTTTTTTATATAATTTTAAAAATTTTCCAAATCTTGTTCACTATAAGAATAAGACTTATGGCATTGAAACAACAGTTTTTCTATAATACAATTCTATTGAAATGTTTGTTCAGTAGAAAATATCAAGGAAATTTATTGAGACTCGGGAATATCATCATTCCCGAGTCTCAATAAAAGTATTTAAACAAATTTGATACCGATTTATTAATCGTATGCGTAACATGCAAAGGGAATTTTTCTGCAAGTGGAAAATTTCAAGGGAAATGTTTCTGCAAGGGAATAAAAAATTGTTCAGCGCGCACGCGATCGTCGAAAGCGCAAATCTGATAACCAAATATCAGCTGAAAAATAATCATCCCATATTTTTTAAATGATCAGAACTATCTGAAAATGCATAAATTGCCAAGCGGAAACATCCATGATCGTTACATAATATTTCTATTAAATATTAACTGATACGTGCATTAGGAGCAACCATATTTACTTGTTAAGGAATGTGTAGATCGATTCTTTTTATCTTATTTATGAAGCTCGATAAATTAAATTTTTACAGTTTATTTAAATATGAAAATTTACATGCATCCGCATATTTTTTTATAATATAGTTTAGAAAGAATAGGCATTTTTAAAAATAGGCAGCATACTGTACTAGCGCAAAGAGGACGCAATGGGATCGTTTCATATATTTTCGATCGTTTGTGCAATATCCAGTATCTAAATATGTACAGAAATATTAATGTTATGTACAATTATACATATCAACATTTTTTTTAACAAAAAAAAAAAAATCGAAAGAATTATTGTCCGTCCACGAAAGCCGCGCCTAGTTAAGATGGATGAGTATTAATGTTATGTACAATTATACATATCAACATTTTTTTAACAAAAAAAAATCGAAAGAATTATTGTCCGTCCACGAAAGCCGCGCCTAGTTAAGATGGATGAGTCCAAAGGCGAAAGGGAGAGTCGCAGTCGGTATAATGACGGGTGGGAAGTATTGAATTAATATTATATTAAGTTCTGTTAAATATACTATTTCCAACGTCGGAACTAATCATCTAGCATTCGACATTACAATAAATTTCCATTCAACTTCAGTTATCTTGCGTTTGAAAACATCCAATTTGCGAAGCTGTCATCCCTATTTTGTCACGGGACTCGTTCAGTTATCGCACGCGTACTTGCGTCGATGGTCGCGGCTAAGCTGGACAGACAGTAGTAAGATAATCTTCGTTAGGAATAACGTTTCGTTAGTCTGACGCGAGGTGCAATTGAGTCGGCGAATCATCGATCTTGAAGAAAATTTTCCATTTCTCTCCTACCCCCTTCTTCAGAAAATTTTTCTGGGAAAAAAATCCTCGGCTTATATACGATATTTTCCAACTTATTCATTAAATTTGAAAATTAAATAAAAGGATAAACAAATCAAAAATAAAAGACTTCATTGAAATCAGATTTAGATTTAGATTTCAAAATCACATTTTCAAATGAGTTGCAAAGACTAGAGGTAAGTAATTTTTTTATAAAAATAGATTATTTAGAAATGAGAGAACAAATTATATTGATATCAATATAAATATATTTTATATAAAGTAACAATACATAGTCAGTCACAAAAGTCTACATACACCACCTAAAATGACACATTCATGCTATGCAAAGTAGATGCGATAGTAATCAGTACTTTAATATAACCATTTAGTGTACATGAGCATGTATTGTAAGTACAAAAGCAAAAGTAAATATACATTGCGCACAATTACTGAAAATGGGCTGCCACAAAAGTCTACATACAGTATGCAGGAATTGTATAGTAGACCTATTATCTTGTAGGACCACCATTGGAAGCAATTACTGCCGCCAGTCGTGGAAGAAACAAGTGTTGCTGTTATGTCAGATGTTATGGTGTCCCAGGATTTCGTCAGGGCTTCCTTCAAAGACTGCACATTGGTAATTTTGTGTTTTCATATACGTTGTTCGAGCTCATCCCATAAATGTTCGATGGGATTGAGGTCTGGCGACTGGGGTGGTAAATGGAGTTGTCGTGGCACATGGTACAGCAGCCATTCCTTCACGATCACAGCAGTGTGCTTAGGATTATAGTTTCGTGTTGATATTTCGAAAACTATAAGACTCCGTTTAGCATCAGAAGGTTTATTATATATTAATGGCTAAATTAAACAAGAATTCTACAATGAACAGACAATATAAAAATTACATCGGATGTGGACGACTACGTGCCGTTATCTCTGGACGCTGTTTTCCGACTGTCCGGCTGGAATGTCTCTGTCGATGTCCCCATCTGCCACGATAGCCGTTCCCCGAATTTCAGAGGTGTACGATTACCGCGTTCGGTTCCCCACAGGATCGTTATCCTGCTGGAAGATCCAAGAATTCCCAAGCTGCAAGGCATAGACGGATGGTTGCAGATTCTCTCGCATATGTTCAGATATTTAAATCTGTCCATCGTGCCCTCAATAAATACCAGCTTACCACTCCTGATGTAGCTATCGAGCCCCAAACCATCACAAGTCCAACCCCATGTTTAACAGTTGGTACCAGATTCACCATTCTCATGTCTTCATTCACCTTCCTCCACACCTTACCACGCCCTTCGCATCCAAATATATTGTACTTGCTCTCATCAATAAACAGCACAGTATTCCAGAAGGCAGAATCCTTGCCAATATGTTCTTTAGCAAACTCAAGCCGTTTTCGTTGATTTGCTGCAGAGATGAGTGGCTTCTTTCGTGGCACCCTTCCATGCATACCTCTAGATCGTAGTACTCTCCATACGGTTTCTGGATGAACAACTTGGCCCGTAGCCTCTGCGATATGTTCTGTTATTATTGGAGCACTGGAGGATTTGCCCGTACTTGTTTACAGATAGCCCGAGCATCACGTTCATTTAGCTCTCTTGGACGGCCTGTTCTAGGCTTATTGAACACATTTCCGGTGTTGTTGAACTTCTGGATAACAGTTTTAACAGTTGCACGACTTTTCCCAACAGTTTTGGCAATTTTTCTATATGATTTGTCGTCATTTCTGAGCTTCACTATCACATTACGCAAATCTGCCGATAATTCAGTTCTAGGACTCATCCTGCTAGCAGGAATTCGTGGAATGCTTGCTCGACATTTATATTAAGCCAAAATTCTTGACAACTATTAATTTTATGTAAATCAGATAACACACCACCTGGTGTGGACATCTGCATACTGTATGTAGACTTTTGTGGCAGCCCATTTTCAGCAATTGTGCGCAATGTATATTTACTTTTGCTTTTGTACTTGCAATACTGCTCATGTACACTAAAATGGTTATATTAAAGTAATGATTACTGTCATATCTGCTTTGCATAACATGAATGTGCCATTTTAGGTGGTGTATGTAGACTTTTGTGACTGACTGTATTTTAAACAATGATTATCTTTTTGTTTAAAATTAAAAATCATTTTTTAATCAAAAATCCGGCATTCTCGGGACCTGAGGATTGCCAGATTTTCGAAAATTCCGGATTTTTGATGTATGTGTATATACAGGTGCCCGCCGCTTTATAAAATCACTTCTGTCCGAATCGTTTTGATTTTATTAACCGGCTGATTTTAAAAAACGGCGATCTAAAATTTTGCAACTTTTTTCAAAATCCAGTTCACAGACAACATAATTAAAACGAGACTTATAAAATACGATATAAGTAGAAGCCGCTTATTAGAAGCACTTTGGGACCGATCTATTTTGATAACAATAATTGATTGATATCATTAAGCAGTGTGTGTCAAAAAAGCATAATTTTCAATTTTTTTATTATATAATATATACTGTACTTTACTGTTATATACAGTGTAATATCGATTCATCGTTTCGTCGGAACTCCCGAAAAAACTATGGATACGAGAAAATGATAGATGCGAGGATATAAAAAAAATGAAAATTAGATTAAAAGGTAACGCTAATAATAATAATAATAATAATAATAATAAAAAGCTCTATAACTGATGGACGAACACTTATTGAACTTTATACTGTATTTATGCAATCAGTTAAGCCATGGTCTATACATTTATAGACCATGGTTAAGCGAAAAAGTGAAGTGAAATGATTTCGCTTAAGCTGTTGCCAATTCCAGTTTACAAAAAATCACAAAGAACTAGAGCAATAGTAAGAAAAGTTTTATATCAAAAATAATTTATTATTTTTTTTCAATAAAGGGAATTATAAAGTCGCTAAATAATTCATTTATTTTCATTGGTCACTCTTAAACACCAATAAAGATGCAACGAATGCACCTAACAACACCTCCAATGTTTACAGCAGCTTTCTTCTTAACGAAAATAGACTATAGGTACCATGCCAGGGATGGGTCTACATCCATACCCCAGCCTGGATTCTGACTCCACGCCCCCTCCATCCCCTCCTTTTTCTTAGCACTGATTTTAATTGTTATGATTATATCATTACTACCAAGCCAATTGGTTAAATGATCGAGGCCCAAAAAACACTGCTCCATTATTGAAACAAATAAACTTTATTATAAACGAAACAAATAAACTTACAATATGTTAAGTAACCAAAACTCTTGTAATTATCCCGTCGAGATAAACTAAACAAAGTCCAATTTTCTTTGATGTTCCAGCGGTTTTCAAATAAATTGCAATACACTGTGGTTCCAACTGGAACACAACCACTCCACAAAATAACACTGAAACAAGTTCACAAGTGGACAATGTTGACTCAACACCAAGGACGAACATCTAATGATGAGCACTCCACAACAGCTGACAGGATAAAGCAGCTCCACTCAACGGTCAAAATATTTATAGTGTTCCTCATTTGCATGTAACAAACTTAACAATTGAATAAAATAAACAATTAACCAAAATATAGTTTTCTGTATTATTAGTTTCCAAACTTCTATCAACAAAAAATTAGCACTTCGTTCTTTTTCTTTTACGATAATTTTTCCTTTCATGGAACACATGACACTCAACGAACGCTTGATGGCCAGAAGGCAAGGTGGCATGGTGGAACTCAGACACTCTCTCTTCAAAGCAGGTAACTTTTCACTACTTTCAATAATTTTAACACTTTCAGCAATAGCTGAGAACATTTTTCTTAAAATCCTTACAACCATACCCTGTAAATTAAAGCAAATATATCTGTGATCCGAAGAGGAAGGCTCACCAGACACATGCCAATTCTCAATTAGGTCAGAAATATTCTGAGTCCCTAACGTTAGGTCAATGACCTCCCTTCTGTTAACAACAACAAAGGTAGGTTCATTACCCCTATTTAAAATAAAAAGGTTAGTACCCATCAGAAACTCCAACAGGTACTCCCCGATTTGGTTGATGTCTTTGCTACCCCAAACCATATGATGAGAATTAGCATCAACACCAACCAACAAGTCAAAATGATTCGTTTGACAAAATTCCACCAAAAACCCGAATTCAGGTGTCGATGGAAGTTCTCTTTATCATAAGGGAAATAAGCAGAGGAAACAATAAATTCCCAACTAACACCCCCTCATCAAGTTTCATCCAAACAGTGGTAATATACCTAGAACAGAAATCCCAGACAGGTGAAACACATGTTATTCCTAATGAAAACACAAGTCCGAGGACCGCTATCAGAAGTACAAGAAGTAAAAGAAAACAACTTACTTTCCCTGCAGTGAAGCCCCCGTATTTGGCTATTATAGTGCCATGGCTCTTGAATAAGAGCAAGGTCATAGCAGCCCCCGCAAGCAGCTGACCTAAAAGGGTGGAGGCAGCTCGGGAGTGCTGGAGGTTGATCTGGATCATCCTCAGACCCATGACACGACAGGTGCCTAAGATGGGAAAGATACATGCCTTCCTTCTTTGACTGGGTGTCAGAAAGTCCAGTGGTACCCCTGGAAACCCAATCCTTGTTGGCGAGCCCGACCAGTTCATGTCCCTTTATAGGGACAATCACAGAAGCTATAAAACCACAGGAAACTGCTCCACTGTCCCTCAGTTGAAGTACCGGGACCACCAGCCCCCAGTGGGGTGGAGAATCAGTCCCCTGAGAATAAATTTTGCTAAGATCCCAGACTTGGAATTAGGATCCAAGAGCACCTTAAAGGTCCCTTGATTGACCCCAGAAAAAGTGTTAAAATTGCCCGCTTTGATGGCCTTAGCCAAAGCAAGATCAACCATCAAAATAAAACGCTGACCCTGCTACGACCCAAAACCCTCCAGTTCTCAGTCTTGAATCCCGGATTGAATGCTTGGAGTCGAGCCAAAAGTTGGTTCGCATCCTGTGTATGAGTATCTGCAGTGCAATATGCCACCTTCACAGACTTGGGTAGGTCCTTCGCAGGAATAACACTTAAGTGAATCCCCTGTCCAAGAGTACACCATCTAAAAGTTGGGTGAACCACTGACAGGTGAACTCATTCATACAAGTATAAATGAGTGCACCATTATCCAAGGTATAGCCCTTGAGCAGACGTAGAGGCTTCCCCGAAGGGATCCCATCCACACTATTCAAGATCCTCCCCAAAAGAAAATCAACTTTGTCAGCCACCATCTTGGAGTCCAGATAGTCCTCCTTGATGATGGACAGCCGAAGAGAAGTCAGTACTTCAGAATATGACTCAGGCTGAGAGCTCTGGGTTTTTTTAGTAGGCCTCACTTCCCCAGAAGAGGAGGTAGAAACTGCAGCTCTGTCCTCTTGCCAACACCAGGGGTATTGCCAGGAGAATCAGACAAAGAAGCTAGTTGAGAAGTGCTGTCTGGTAGCTGAAAATTACTGGTACCAGCAGCTTCCCTCCTAGCCCTCCTCTGCTTTCGCCTAGTTGCTCCAGACAAACACACCTTTCACGGACCAAGTTTACTCCTGTTGTCAATAAAAACCACAGGAAACTGCTCCACTGTCCCTCAGTTGAAGTACCGAGACCACCAACCCCCCGTGGGGTGGAGAATCAGTCCGCTGAGAAAAAGTTTTGCTAAGATCCATACCAAAAAAAGACTTAACTGGAGGAAACACAAAAAGAGTCACCACCTGGTTATCCTCTAATATGGGTGGAAGGCTAAATACGACAATGTTTCTCCAGGTGCCTTGAAGGGATCCTTAGAGACACTGCATCTTTTATTACCCTAGTGCCATTCAACTCTCAGCACGATAACTTACACCTTAGTTTGGGTAGGGCGCTCTCTTAGTCTCACTCTTTATCTTCAATCTGTCTGGCATGGGAGACCCTACCAGTAGCAAAGCTTTCGCCAGCATAGCTCTCAGGCTCCTTGGAACATGCAAGTTCCCTCACCACAACAGGATGGAGTGACACCTTGCATCCAACCCAAATTCTGGATCCTCACACAATATGTAAAACTTTAAATAATATTAAAGAATTAACAAAAATTCCTTAATGTTTAATACAGTAATTATAAAATTATTGTATTTAACATATTTTAAATAAAAACTTTAAATTTATTTTATAATTAAAATGAAATTCTTATGTAGATTTTATATATAAAATTACATATATTTTAAATACTGATTCTATAATGAACAAACACATGAAGTTCTCAATTTATAAGTTTTTTTAAATATGGAATATCAAAAAAATTGAAATATGAACATTAATTGCAATAAATAAATACTAAATATTTATAAAAAAGCATTTAAAATCATGGAAATAGCTATATGATACATTACAGCTCTGTAGTGAAGTCTCTTATAGAGCTCATTATCTGCTATTGAAATTTAAAAAATCAAAATGATGGACTGAGAAGTGGAAGTAGCATGTATTCTAGCTGCCATTGTTTCATCTACAAATTATGTAAATGCAGTAACTTTCATCTCTGAGTTGTTCTTAAGGCATTCACTATATAAAAGCTTGTCCAATCATTTGTTGATGATGATGAATAAAAATTTCTTAATATTTGTAAGCATAAATAATTTTTTATTATATTAATTTGCTTGATTTTAAAGGTTATATTTTCATTTATTTAAATAAATAAATCATAGCTTAAACATATAATGTTGGCCAGATGGCTGCATAGTAAAGCTTTGGCTTACCACCCTGGGTTCAAATCTGGGTCCCACACCTCCAGTTTTTCAGGAGGGGTCTGGGCCCAGATCGTTGAACCCCATCCTTCAACCAGTTGACCCCGTCATAAATGTTGGCCAGCCTGTGATGGGCTCTATAAGTGGCCGCCACAAGATGCAGAATATTCCATGAGAATATGGTGGCTTTAACTAACCTAACCTTAATCATAGACTATGATTTTGTTGACTATTATTTAATTTCATTTTCAAGAATGGAACTCCTGATTTTAACATTATGTCTACAGGAAATTAATTCTTTGTTTATAAATCACTTTAAGAGCCCCTTCACGAACAAATTAACTTCTGAAGTTGGGAACTTCCTGTATTTCTGTTCTATTTTAATTGCTTATTGTTCTTATTTAAGTGTCATTTATACAATGGTGATGATTGTGTAGGCAATTGAAAATATTACAGAATTTAAGGTTTTAATGAATAAAGTATTTTTTGCCGCCTTTAAAATTTAGTTGCTTTTTCTGTAATATTTTTTATTATTTAAATAAAATTAAGACTAAATAATTAAATGTGTGATTTTTATTTTTATTGCAAAATATATTAAATCACTAATTTTTCTTTTGTATTTTAGGAAACACTATCTTGGTTTCCTTATCTCTGGTATTTAACCTGGTGGCTTGGAAGTAGAACACTTGCTGGTAAATTTTAGATAATCATTAAAATTCGCTCATTTAGTTTATATTGACTTTAATGATAATTTTCTAATCAATCTAATAATAATAATAATAATAAAGTTTCAGTTTTAATTCCACTTTAACCCCCGTTTATAAGAATAAAATGTTTCTGAAAATTATCATAAATTTAATTTCAAATTACCATTAATTAATTAAAAACATTATAATGCATTCCTGAGCCAAAAAATGTAAACTGCTTTTTATTGAAATATGCTGAAATATTATCTAATTACATAAATAATGGCAAATTAACTTTATATTTAGCATTAATTGTTATAAAAACAATTTAAATAATAAACAGTTTTTTTAGAGAAAGTCCCTAATAAAGAAGCTTGGAACTGCTATTATAATTTCCATTCATGCACACTACATAATATAGTTGTCATTTTATTACCTATAACAGAGGTCCTTAAATTATAGCCCACAAACCTTATCCAGCCTGCTGACATTTATTCCTTATGAAACAAGTTTTATGTATATAAATGTAGGAAGAAATTACTTAGCAATTGGAAACTAGCAAATATTATTATAAATCAATCATAAATCAGCAATTCTTAGGGGATACACGCAATCCAAATGATCCTAAACAGCCAAACTTTCCCTAGCGGTTTATTTTTTGAATTAACTGCCAAATTAATAATTAATTTTTTTTTTTAAATTTACGCTATGGTGCCACCATCTGTTGGATTATTTCAAAAAATAAACCGCTAGGGGAAGTTTGGCTGTTTAGGATCATTATTATAAATATTCTCAATATTTATTTCCTAGATTTAATGTCATTCAAATATAACTGTTTGCAAAAAGTACTTTGTTTAATTTGAGGATTGCAAAACATCATTTTTTGTTATATGTCAATTGCTACACTGGCAAATTGCTAAGTATACACTCAAACCTGTTTTTATGCAGTCCTTTTTTGTGCAATTTTTTGTTTTGTGCGGCATATAAAACAAAATTCCATCAAATGCATATTATGAATAAAAATTAATTTAAAAATGTAATTTAAAAAGAAAACAACAGAAGGCTGTCAAAATAACATGCAAATTAAAAAGAATCCAACACATAGCCCACCCGATATTACTGTACTTGTACATATTGTGCCATCTAGTAACAGTAATTGATAAATGTCCTGTGATTAACATACATAGCTCTTAACCAAAAAATGTTCCGGTGTATAAATTCAATTTTTCCTTGTTTGGAAAACCAATTTCTAGCTACATCATTAGGTTTTTGATTGAATTACATATTTTCTATGTGGGACTTTTTTTATGCGGTCCCTATTTATTGCAAAAAAAAAATTTTTTTTAATGTGTTGCAAATGATATGTTTTATAACTGCTTACAAAGTTTCAGGATATTTTTTTTTTATGCGGTTCCTATCCCCGTACAAAAACAGGTTTGAGTGCATTAGCAAAGAAAGATTTTTGTTTTTATATTTCAGTGACATTATCCTATGTCACAACATGATGGCATTCAGAATGCTAAAATTGTTTAAATTGCAATAAAATGAATGATTTTTTTAGGATAGTTTTCTAATGTATGTATTAAAATAAAATAATACTTATTTTATGTTTTTTTGTCATTAATTGTAGGTAAATTTCTTTGGAAATCAAAATAAAAATGTTATAGTAGTGCAATTAAGCATGTGACTTATCATTTTAAAACAGTGCTTCAAAATCTGGTACTGTTATGATTATAAAACAATGTAAACTATTCACAATTAATTCCAGTTCACCAATAACATTTTAGAAAATGAATTTTCAGTTAATTACAAAAATCCTCAATCTATTCTAATCTGGCCCACCATTCATTAGAAAATTATCTATGCAACTCTTTTCTAAAGAAGTTTGGGGGACCCTGACCTAGAGTATCCAGGTCTTAAAAATATAAAGAAAAAGATCTGGATCCAGATCTTCAAATCCCTTGTTCAACATGAGTTAGGTTAGGTTATTTTGAATTATAGCACCCAAATCATATGAGGGATATATTTAGTGGTGGCAGCTTGTAGAGCCCATCACTGTTTGACCAACACCCATGATCAGGGCTAGATTTTCCATTAGGCATAATAAGCATGTACCTGTAGGTCTCTGACAATAGGGGATTCCAAAAGCAAGTTAAAAGTTATTGATCAATTTTATAATTTAATTTAAAGAGTTTTTGTGCCTATGGACCCAAAGGATCTTAATGTAGCCCTGATGGAAACAACTGGAAGGTTAAAAGATGGATCAAGATGGGGCTGGACTCTGATCCCTCCTGAAAAACTGGAATTGTGGGATATGGCAGTGAATGACTGTATTACTATACAGCCATCTAACCAACACTATGTAGTAGCAATCATTTATCATCTTGGAGGATCTAAATTTGATTCAGGTCAAGATTTAGCAGATCAAGTTTACACCTCTCTTGATGAATCTGAAGGGATTTAGACTTGATCTGCTGAACCTCATTTTTCAATTTTCCTCTTGACTACACTAGAGGTGTGGGCATTCTATGCTGGCCATTGGAATGTCCTACTGCTTAGTAACCACCATTTGAAAAGTGCTGTAAAGTCACACAGAGATCTTTGTAATCACATCACTTTTTACTAATCTTAAAGAAAGTGGCATAAAAACTGGAAAGAAAATGTGGAAACTGGATTTGAAAACGTCTTCAAAACACATTTTCTGTCTCCAGTTTTTATGCTTCTTATGACATCAGCATACTGGCAGAAAGTCTACAAGACTTACTGCCAATATTTTGAGCCATGTCGGCAAGCATAGATGATGCTAATGATGATGCAACACAACACTGACATCGGTTACCAGTTAACTGCAAGTGATAAAGCAAATTTTTACTATCATGTGTACCAATTTCATAAAATAGCTATCCTTTGCAAGAAAATATTAACCATAATAATTCAGTATGAACATTTACCAAAAATCGATGATGTGGTATTAAATTTCTTCAACAACAAAACAAAGAAAACAAAAGCAATTTGAATTTAATAAAAATGCTATTTTGTAATGTTCACAGAAAACTAAATATCACTATTTGTCTACTGGATGGCCATGTGGTAAAGCATTGACTTAGTGTGAAGAATCCAGGTTCAATTCCAAATATCACACATCAGATTTTTATGATTGAGTTTGGCTCTAAGCATATTCAACACACACGTGTTGAATACACCACATGTTATTTTATAATCAGCTCCATCATGGGGTTGAGCAGATTAATCAAATGAATGTACTTTCTTTGAACCCAAAATCAAATCCATTTACCATTGGAAATATATAGTGAAACTTCAATCTATCATTTCCAGATATATCACTTTCCCAGAAACATGATTCAATTTCTGTGATTAATGCAGATTGAAATGAAAATTAAACTCACAATAATCATTCCTTAATTTATTGTTTTTCTGCATTTATTGGTCAGAAATTTTAGTCCTGAAGAATGTGAATCCCAGACTGATCATTTTTAAGAAAGAGCACATTACCTACACATGTTGGTAAAAATTTACTCTACCTCTTATGGTTAAGCAACAACCAATGTCACTGTTGCATTGCATCATTGCCATTTGTTACTATTCATGCTTGTTGATATCAGAGTATCAGCAGTAAGCCTACAATCTCTTCATCAATTTATATTCAGTTTGCAACATGTTATATTTAACTACAAGAAGTAAAATAAACTTTTATTGACTTTGTACAATTAATTGTAATTTTAGATGTATCTTACATACCAGACAATGAGTTAAAAAGGAAGAGGTGATAGTGAGAGCTTGATTCAATTTGAAAAAAACCTTTTTGTATGCGTTTTGACATCACACCAAATCTTATGAGTCCTCTTGTCAAATATTAACTTTGTGTTAGTTTATTTAAAAAAATTGTAAAATTTCTAAACTTTACAGAGCCTTTATCCTTTGGTGCTGTTGTGTGCCTCACATCTTGCACCTATGGATGGCAATTTCTTAAACGTTATTTGAGTATTAACTTATATCTTATAAAAAAAATTACTTTTTTTGCCAAAATGAATAATTGAATATAATAAAAATCAGATGTATTATTTCAATAATAATAAATTATCATCTTTCTTGTTTAAATAATAATTATATAAAATTGCTGCTATTAATTTTTTTATAGTTTGTGATTATTTGGGAGAACATCTAGCATATTTCTTTGGAATCACATCACCAAAATATTATTATGAATTACAAGAATATAAAAGAATGATTGAAGAGGTAAAATATATTTTTATAATAAATTAAGATAACATTATTTCAGA
This sequence comes from Olivierus martensii, assembly GCA_000484575.1. Taxonomy (NCBI): domain Eukaryota; kingdom Metazoa; phylum Arthropoda; class Arachnida; order Scorpiones; family Buthidae; genus Olivierus; species Olivierus martensii. The sequence goes on from AYEL01087704.1 coordinate 43,856, forward strand.
AAGTTAAATTTCTTAAAATGTATGAACCATTATCAAATATTTTTAATATAAATTTTTAAATAGATTAATACAGTAATACCCTGTTTAACGAGGGATATGTTCCAAAACACGAAGCACTAAATGAAACAGCATTAAACCAGGTTATCTTAACAAGTAAATAATGGCAAAAGGTGAAACAGGGGCAGTGAATTAAAAAACTATATACCACTATTTTATTTATTTTATTTTGTAATATGAATTATTACTATTGTATTACCTTAATTATAGACATTTTTTATTGCTAATATCCATTTGTATTCATAATCATTCATGAAAATCAAAAATATTCAAGTAAATAACTAATATTTATGATGAGGAAGGTTCGTCCTCATTTCACACTTTTTGTTTTTTCGTTAAGAAGTCATCTAACATCGTTTGCCTTTTCCTCTCATTCAACAAGCAATTATTGATAGCGAGACATCACATCCATGACACTTCGTCTTATCTTTGAACTTCTATCAAAATTTGGATCATTTTGTACAAACTGATCCATAATTTCTCTAATATTGGCTAAATTTGTTTTTAGAAAATCTGTTGCAAGTTCCTTTTGCTCCTCATCTTCAGAAATGGTAACTTCCTTGTCTTCGTGTGATTTCGGATTTATGTAAGTATAACTGTTTGAAAACCATGCCAAAGTAAATCAAAAAATATTGAATTAAAAAAAAACTGCATTATGTTGAAACAACGTTAAACGGAGCAGCAATAAGCAGGATCTTACTGTATTTAATAAAAATATTTTTGTCAGCCATTCTTCCATATTTCAATTTTATTATCTTGTTATAATAATGGCTTCATTTATTTTCCAAATTTTATCTTTTAATTTCAGTTTTTTGCTTATGAATATTATTCAGAAAATATTAATTATTAGCCTTGGTGCTAGGCATTGTCCACATATTTTTTTGCACATAATTATTTCCTAATTTTGTAAATATCTATGTTTTTTCTTATACATAGACAAATATGAAACTCAATATATATTTTTAAAGTCAATGCATTGAAGAAAATAATCAAAGATTAAAAACAAGAGCATTTTTTAGTGTCAGAATTGAAATATATTTAAAATAATGTCACATATACATAGAAAGAAAATCCCCAAGAAACCATTTTTTCTTTTTTTTTTTTCTTTCTTTCTTTCTTTCTTTTTTTTTTTTTAGTCCAGTTGACTCAAAAAAAAAAAATTGGCTGTATGATAAAGATCTCTAAGTGGAAGGCACACTACTTAGAGATTCTGGATTGTTTCTAGAACCCACACATCTATATTTTCAGGAGGTGGTCTGAATCTGGCTCCTTGATCCCCTTTCTATCATTTTGGCTTATGATGGAGTCCTAATTAATCTACAGCTATATTAAGGCCGTTACACACTGAATGTGATGTGAAGCAAAGCATAAGAAAGCAATTTCGTGCAGTTACATGCATACAATGTGTCTTGGACTAGCTTTTCCCATGTGGCTGTTTGAGTTAATGTGCGTAGCCCAGCCGCATGACCAATCATCATGTGCGAACAATACGATGCAGCAAGACATGAAGAAAGCAATCAACCAACAGAAATGAATGTTTTATAAACTTGGAAAATGGAGAAAATTCAACTGTGTGGTTGGGATTCAAATATAGAATTTGTTTTAGAAGTACAAAAGAGACCATGTGTACAGTTCATTCCAAAAAGGTAGTCACCTAAGCAGAAGATGTTTGGCTTCCTTACAATACTTACAAACCAATGATATTAATTGGTTCAGGAGTGAATTCGAGTTTACAAAGATTTGGACGATTCCATTTTTTTCTTCATATTAAACCACATTAGATAGGCATAATGATATTAACATTAGATGATTATAACATTAGATAGGCTTAATGACAGGTGTTCAATCATTTTTTCCAAAAATTGATATTGAGCGTTTATTAGGAAAGTTTCAATTTATTATTTACAAATTAATCTATGTTGTGTTTATTATTTACAAATTAATCTATGTTATTATTAATTTAGGCAAAATGAGCATTATATAATAATTAAACAAGTAATTAAGCGATACGTTGTTAAAGCACCAAGCAAAGCACTAGCAATAACATAATGGCGACTATGGGAAGTATTTTATTTTATTGTTTTATTCGAAAATCTATTAAGATGTTTTTTTGAAAATATATGCTGCTTTCTGCATTTTAATAAAATTAAAAACTGTTCCAAATGATTCTCATTGATAAAGTGTTTATTATCCGTGGGCACTGTATATATATATATACAGTATATATTTAACAAAAAAAAGGAATACTTGTTCAGCGCTTTAAAGAAATAAAATTAAACACTAAATGAAAAGCAAATGAAATTTTAATGTTCAATAACTATATAAAAGACTGTAGTTCTAGAGAATGTTAATTCAACTAAATAAAATAGTTCTACTAATTGGTCGTAGGATGTATTGGAGGCTGACAGTTCGGCTACAACCTTTGCCAGAGCGTCTTCAACTGCCGTCCAGTTCGTTTGATGTTTACTGTACCCTCGAAAAAGTTAAAAGATTTTATATAATGCCAATAAGCAAAAGAAAAGCCAGAGATGTTAAAAAAATTTTCTAACGCCAACCATGTCTAAAAAAACAGCCAAAAAGAACTCATTTGGTGTTTAAAAAAGCCAATCTGGCAACCCTGGTTACAACATCAGAATATGGAGTACAGGCCCGTCAAAACAATGGCGCGCCAACGTGGAACTCATTTGGTGTTTGAAAAAGCCAATCTGGCAATCCTGGTTACAACATCAGAATATGGAGTACAGGCCCGTCAAAACAATGGCGCGCCAACGTGGTAAATTTAAAAATGCGCTCCGACATTCATGCCGAAAAACTGATGGAACCGGAATATTGATTGCAGGATTTTTGATTAACAACCTGTAATTTGAATGGCGGCCGGATGGCCGAGTGGTAACGGGTTGGCGTGCCACGCAGGAGGACCCGGGTTCCCATCCTGGGTCTGGTCCCGGATTTTTTTCGGGGTACTGGGCCCGGCCCAGTGATTCCCGTCCTTCACCATCCGGCCCCCTCCACGGGTGTGGGTGCAGCTCGTGGTTGGAATTGGCCCCGCCCCCTTAGTAATTGGCCTGGTTGGAAAGGGGGCGTAAAATATGCAAAAAAAAGGTGTTTCACTAGAGAGAATAAGGTTGCAGTTATTATAGAATTTATTTAATCAAGAATCATATAGAATAGACAAACCGACAGATCGATTGCAGCTTTCTTAACAGATTACAACACACTCCAATTTCTGGTTACCTATCAGAAAACATGTATCGTGTGATTCATGTCGCTCAAATTTTGGTGATTTGAATGCCGTATATTATTTTCCCTTATACTGCACATTATGCCATGGGAGTGATGGTAACGGGTTGGCGTGCCACGCAGGAGGACCCGGGTTCCCATCCTGGGTCTGGTCCCGGATTTTTTTCGGGGTACTGGGCCCGGCCCAGTGATTCCCGTCCTTCACCATCCGGCCCCCTCCACGGGTGTGGGTGCAGCTCGTGGTTGGAATTGGCCCCGCCCCCTTAGTAATTGCCTGGTTGGAAAGGGGGCGTAAAATATGCAAAAAAAAGCTGTTTCACTAGAGAGAATAAGGTTGCAGTTATTATAGAATCTATTTAATCAAGAATCATATAGAATAGACAAACCGACAAATCGATTGCAGCTTAACAGATTACAACACAATCCAATTTCTGGTTACCTATCAGAAAACATGTATCATGTGATTCATGTCGCTCAAATTTCGGTGATTTGAATGCCGTATATTATTTTCCCTTATACTGCACATTATGCCATGGGAGTGAAGAAAGTTCCTATAGCATAAGTACTGAGGTTTTTTTAGCATACAGTATTATATGATGTTTTCATAACAAGAAGTTCGGAACTACATTTAATATATGAAAGTTGATCGTCACAACAACAGATAAGTTGACCATCCATGATAGACGAATTGCTGGCTTAAAAAAATCCCATGCCCATAGAACTGTTATATATTTTTACTTAGAATTAAATAAAATCATTATAGAATCTAATACTTAGTCAGGTGGAGAGAAAGCTAACTCATATTTCAGTTTGAAAAAGATTTTCCAGGAATTATAGGTTCTATAGTCTATAGATGGAACGGTTATCCTCATAAAAACTCTTACTATTTATAGCGGAAGTTATAATAATAGAAAAGATTATCATTCAGTAATAGCATTATGCAGTCTGTAATTTATTATAAAACATTTATTGATTTTTTTTGCAAGCTAGCTAAGTTCTTTAATTGATTCTCGTATACTGAAAATTCTCATTTACAATGAATTATCGGATAACAAGGACAAGTATTATGCAGTCTGTAATTTATTATAAAACATTTATTGATTTTTTTGCAAGCTGGCTAAGTTCTTCAATTGATTCTCGTATACTGAAAATTCTCATTTACAATGAATTATCGGATAACAAGGACAAATTACCTGGAATAGTCATTTTATTAGGAGATGCAGCACCTCCATATAAAGATAATGGACAGTAAAGCAGAAAACAAACTACTGTATAAGGCTATAGCCTTATACAGTAGTTAGTTTGGGGTCAACAGATGACGCCACACTCCATTCTGGAAGAATACTATGTAGCGGGAGAAACAAGCCCTTCCACAGGCTGCCTCCCCCGTTTTCGTCAACAGATGATGCCACTTTCCACTCAGTAAGAGTACTAACTGGTAAGTGGCGGGGCGAAACAAGCACTTCCAGTACTGTATAAGGCTCTACATAGTTCAATGAGATGAGATTTTTTGGGGTCAACAGATGACGCCACACTCCATTCTGGAAGAATACTATGTAGCGGGAGAAACAAGCCCTTCCACAGGCTTCCTCCCCCTTTTTCGTCAACAGATGATGCCACTTTCCACTCAGTAAGAGTACTAAGTGGCGGGGCGAAACAAGCACTTCCACAGGCTGCACACCCCTACGGAGGGGTCAGCCGGATTGTGGAAGACGGGAATCGACGGGCCGGCCCGGACCCCATGATAAATATTTTCAAGGAGTGGGACCCGAGAATCGAACCTGGGTCCTCCAGAGTGGAAAGGCGAAGCGTTTTCACGCGGCCAATCCGGCCGACGTTTTCGTCGGATTAAAAATATTCGGGTAGTTTCCGACTGGAACGGTGGTTCCGGTAATTTACAATCGTATTTACTGGCAATAATAAAAAGAAATTCCATGGGTCCGTAGCTCCCTACTTTAAAACCTACCGCTACTTTAAAAGACTTTTCATTTTTCCCACTGGGACGGTCCGTTAGATATTTCTAAAAGTAAGTTACGGGTAAGACCGCCGTGGGGATAAGAATATTACCGATAGACAGCTTTGGCCGTACCGTTTACCGGCTAGGCTAAACCTTAAAATCACGTGAACAAATATGGAAAAAGCCGAAAAGGTACAGTCGGTTCCATAAAGTTTTGTACCTACCTCGTAGACAAACTACAAAATTAATAAACAGAACATACAAGTACAATGTTAAACAACAACTACGTCATTTAATAAGATCACTTACATAAATAATGAAAAAATATCAGTAGATTTTACGATATAAAAGCAATTCCGTTACAATGTACTGTACAGTACATATTTCAAGTTATATTTAGTTAAACTAAAATATTCTAGCAAGAATATTGTTAAATTTTATTGTAATTAAAATGTGTTTCAGAAAATTTTTCTTTTTTTATATATATACACACTAGATGTAGAACATTTAATCTCTATACATGCACAGAGATCAGTGATATGGAAACGTTTGGAATATTTACAAATTAATCTATGTTGTTATTAATTTAGGCAAAATGCAGCATTATATGGTTGTAATTAAACAAGTAATTAAGCGATACGTTGTTAAAGCACCAAGCAAAGCACTAGCAATAACATAATGGCGACTATGGGAAGTATTTTATTTTATTGTTTTATTTGAAAATGCATTAAGATGTTTTTTTGAAAATATATGCTGCTTTCTGCATTTTAATAAAATTAAAAACTGTTCCAAATGATTCTCATTGATAAAGTGTTTATTATCCGTTAATTTACCAAATGATAAAAACCAAACGATATTTATTTTGTTTCCATGACAATTTAATCATCGGATTTAAAAAAGAAAATATAAAAATTGAATGTGAGTGTCAAAATGAATTTTGTATTATTATGTCTGTTTTGGTTTTCTACTAATTTTTCTAATAAGAGTTTATATTTGTGTTTGATAGTCAGATTTATATAGTTTATGTTCTACCATGTCTTTCTGAAAGTTCGGTATAAAGACAAAGTATAACAGATTTCAATTGCTACATATTTACGTATTATGTTCTATTTATTTTAATAAAGATATAACTATCGTATAAGAATTCATCCTACTACTATTAATAATCAAATTAATTACAGCACAAAAGTAGGAAATTAACATGAATTTATTAAGGTAACGTTTTCAGCTATTCTATAGCCATCATCAGTCAAATGATATAACTATCTTTCACTTTGATTGAATGATATGATATAAATATTTATATGATATTTGATTGATATGATATTTGAATAATATGATATAACTATCTTTCACTTTTTATTTTTATTGTTTTCACCCAAAACATTATAAAACAATTGGATTCGATTGTAAAGATATTAATGCTAATCTCAGTTTCTACAAAATTTCATTTTAAAAGATCATTTCTTATGAATTACTTTATTAATTTTATCATTAAATGTTTATTTTGAACTAATCGTATATAAATATGCATTTGTTTTAGATTTACCAAAGTAATTGTCTTTCGAATATATATACTACTTATAAATCTAGTTATTATAATTCATAAAACATCACGCTGCCATTTTCGATAAGAAATCCTTTTTCAATTTAAACTTAAAAAAAAATCACATTTCTGCAAATAAAATTTCATTCTTATCCTCCACAGGAATATATAAAAAACTCTATATAGGGCCTATAGTTTATATATAATATGTGGTGGCAAACAAATACGCTATATTTATATTAGCATATTAGAATTTTAAAATATAAATCTGTAAATATCATATTCATAATTACCAATATTTAAAATTTAAAAAATGATATTAGAGTGTGTTATCTAATTACTCAATTCGTAACTAGAAAGTCTGCCTGGCTTGAAACAGTGAGCAACAATTAGTTTTTTCAGTTCAGAGTGCTGTACTCAAACCATCTCATTCGTACACCTCACCCCTATTCTTAGTCAGAATGGATGCATCCATTTTTAGCTTCCACTATGCATGTTTGAACTGACAGACTATAACCGATCAACTTTCGGTAAGCTCAGTCACTGCAAAGCAGGTGACTATTATTTTGAAACGAACTGTACGTGACATGAGATTAAAAGAATACCAAAAATATACGATCACTTCTTTCTAATAACAAATCAACCACACTCTATAAATGACTTCTACCAGCAAATCCATGAAACATAAGAAATATCTCAACTACAATGTAGACAAGCTGCAGCGTAGTGCAATGCAAAGTGAATGTTGTAAAGTTCTCTGCCATCTTTGCTTCATTTTGTATCACGTTCAGTGTGTCACAGCCTTTATAGCTCCTATCAGCACTGAATCTAGCTATTTTGTTACCTGAGGCAACCTTAGAAAATTTTTCTCCCCCTCTTCTTCAATCATGCTCATTGATACATAAACATATCTAATACTTTGAAGCAGAGAATGTAATGACATCAGATATAAAGTCACTGAAAAACATACAAAAAACTTGGATTGGGTTGGGAGACGGTAAACAGACTGAGATTATATACAGCTTTAAAGAAAATAAAGTGGTATATATGTTAAAAACCATAATAATAAATAAAGCATATTTTCGATTATAATAACCTGAGTGCAATATGCCAATGCAGGAACACACATGACGGAAACAAATATTTTATTTAGATAGCCATTCATTCATATAAATAATAATAATAATAATAATAATAATTTAATTTGCACTGTTTCTCTCTTCCTTGATAAATATTATCTGTAAAAAAAATATACTATTATGTCTTTGTAGACTGACTTTAAAGCACGAAATATTATCAAGATAAATATAATTAATGTTGTGCATGGAATTGAAACTGCATTATCATGCCCTCATAATTTTCACTCTAGACAACTGCTTCACTAACCTCACCCTAGATCTGGCATTGGCTCCTATACAGTTTTGATGGCATAAAAATTTCAAATACAGGGTCTGGCAAAAAGATCTGATGGTTTTTAATTAAAAATAATGCACTTATTACAGAACTTTATACTGTATGTTATGTAATCAGTTAAGCGAAAAAGTGAAGTGAAATGATTTACGCTTAAACTGTTGCCAATTCCAGTTTACGGAAAATCATGAAGTACTAGAGCAATAGTAAGAAAATTCTTATATCAAAAATAATTTATTATTATTTTTTTTAATAAAGGGAATTATAAAGTTGCTAAATCTCTATATCAGGAATTTTAAATTATATATTTCTTCATCAAAAAAAATATATTAAAAATTGCCAGATCTGGCAACAGTAAGGCCGCTTCCAGCTGTATTTTCACTTGGATTTCTGAAAATGTTATTGCCGATAATTACCATTTACAATAATTATCACTGCTTTCATTGTTTTACACTCTCCCATATTCTGTGATTCACATGGACTAATCAAATACCTGCAGTTGGAATACCGAAGAACTGGTGAACTTTAAATTAAAAATTTGATTAGAAAAGCGATTTTTGTTTTTGTACCTGCAATGAATGATTTTTATAAGCGGTGATGTTGATTTTATTACCCAGAGATTTTTCAATGTTTTTTTTTTTTTGCAATTTTTTTTTGTATTGCATTGATTTGAATCCGTTTCTAAGGATTTGATTGCATAAAGCGGCTGATTTTATTAAGCAGCAATTTTATAAAGCGGTGGGCACTGTATATGATCGTTATAGTAAAATTTTCATTTATATTTAAATATTACATACTGTGCAAATAAGATTAAATATATAAATTAGTATCTTTGTCCTTGCAGCATTTCCCTTATCTATTATATTTAGTCTTAGAAAATATCATATTTTTTATTGATTCTATTAAAAATACAAAAATATCTGTAAATGTTTACAAATTAATAATTACTAATTTGGCAGTTAATAATATACATATTATTAACTGCCAAATTAACTCCGCCAAGGACGGTCCCAAGTCCGGCTGCAAAAGAAGGAGGGTGGTCACCTTGCCACGATGACCAGAACTGGAAAACCAGGGAAACTAGGCGAGAAACCGCATGGAAAGTATTCAAAGGAATTCACTCGAACATGCTATTGCATCTGGGGCAGCCGATGCTCCAGCACTGGGGCCCCAGGGTACTGGTGAGAAGTGGGCTACTGGCCATCAAAGACGAAGTAAAAGAGTAAAACTTATAACACCAAAATCAGAAATTCGTATTGCTGCGTGGAATGTGCAAACTGGACACCACGTTGGCCAAAAGGAGGTCATTGCTATGGAGTTATTGAAGTGCAAAATCTCAATTGCTGCCGTGTAAGAAATACGCCTAATGGGATCTGGATCAATGATCATTAACCCTCCAACAACTGATGAGATGATGACATTATTTTACTCTGGCAGCAACAAACGAGAAGCTGGAGTCAGCTTCATGGTAGACAAATGAGCTGCTGGAAGCGTTATTGCCTTTCAACTGATATCGGACCGTGTGGCAGTTCTCACCATCGAGGGCACAATCAGGACGCACGTTCTGTCCATCTATGCACCAACTGAGACAAGTTCAGATGCGGCCAAGGACGACTTTTACAACCAACTCCAACAAACTCTTGATATGATCCCGCGGACTGATTTAACTATTCTGGCAGGAGACATCAATACCCATACCGGCATGGATAGTACTGGCTGGGAAGAAATATTAGGCAAGTTTGGTCATGGCAAAATCAACAACAATGGACTGCGTCTCCTATCTTTTGCGGTATCAAACAATTTAGTGGTGGGTAACAGTATTTTTCAACATCCACGCAAACATCAACTTACTTGGCAGAACCCATCTGGTGAAGACTCGGCAATTTTGGACTGTGTTGGTCAACTCCCATTTCCGATCAACGCTCAAAGACGTGCGTGCAATGAGAGGGCCTGACTGCGAATCAGACCATTACCTTGTCCATGTCAAATTACAATTGCGATTAAAATGCATGAAGCGCAAGGCACCCCTACCGGTCAAACGGAATTGGGAATGTTTGCAGGACCCAGTACTTGGGCAAAAATTCCAAATTGAGCTATCCAACAAGTTCACAGTGCTCAAACCTTCAGATGATATTGATGTAGAAGAAAGGCAGTTATCGGAGTCCATCATGGAATGCGCCACCCAGCAGTGTCCACCCATTCGTCGGAGAACACAGCCATGGATCTCAGACGAGTGCCTTGACCTCATTGACAAATGAAAACAAGTAAAACACGCCGATTTCGAACAGTACCAACGACTAAATAAAGAGGTGAGGCAGAAAATGAAATCCGAACGAGAAGCCAATTGGAACAGTGTTGCGACCAACATGGAAGAAGCAGTGTTAAGGCATGATTACCGGACGCTTTATCAAACTATCAAAAGACTGAGTGGTAAAACCAAGTCAACGAATGATAGCATCAAAAAAGAAGATGGCACCTTCGTACATTCTCCTGATGAATGTCTGCAACGGTGAAGGGAATTCTTCAACCTGCTATACAACCACAATACGCCTTGGGGACCATTGCCAGAACCACCGTTTGTTGTACAACCGGAGAATCCTTTCCCTGATGGCAATCCAACAATCAACGAAGTGAAGGCAGCAATAAAGCTACTTAAAAACGGAAAGGCACCCGGTGTGGATCGAGTTACTGCTGAAATGATCAATGCCGGAGGAGACATCTTATTGCAACGGCTTCACATCCTCCTGATGCACATTTGGCACTCAGAACATATTCCATCAGCATGGAAGAAGGAGATCATTGTCCCAATCTTGAAGAAAGGAGATAGCTGGGAATGCAAGAATTATTGTTGCATCAGCCTACTCTTGATTGTCGGAAAAGTATTTATGAAGGTACTCCTGCAACCTCAATCCAGTTGAGGTTGCAGGGGTACCGAGAGCAGATAAGCCGAGAAGAACAAGCGGGATTCAGGCCACACCGGGGATGTGTCAATCAAATATTTGTCCTTCGTCAATTAGTGGAAGAAAGAATCAGGTGTGGGAAGTGAACGATCATTGTCTTTATAGACTTCAAATCTGCATTCGATTGCATCCACTGGCCTGCACTGTGGAGTGCATTGCAGAATGAGCGTGTGCCACCAAAAATCATTCGGCTTCTCCAAGTGTCATATGGTGGCTCAACTAGCAACATACAGCTTATCCAAAGAATTTCCGATTCAGACTGGAGTTCCTCAAGGGGATGTCACCTCCCTGCTGCTTTTCAATGTTGTGATCAATGCAGTTATGCGAGTAACTTTTAAAGACAAGCATGGAGTGCGGTACAACAACACCAACTTTTTGACCGACTTGATGTTCGCTGACGACAGTGCCATATTTGCTGACACAGATGCAGAAGCAACTGATATTCTTTGACATCGCCCACATCTCCCAATTATATGTTTAAAAATTAATACTGACAAGACCAAAGTTCTCACAACAGATGGATCAAGGGCCAACGTACACCTCAATGGTGTCCAGATCGAGCAGGTCCAAGAGTTCAAATACTTGGGATCGTTGGTGCAGGAGAAGAAGGTGGCATCATCCGCCGAAGTTCACAGTCAGATCGGTCAGGCAACAACTGCATTCGCCTCCCTTAAGTGGTGCATTTGGAGGAAGGGAAACATTTCCTCAAGACCAAAATTCACCTATTCCGAATGCTGATTCTGCCCATCTTCCTGTATGGATCAGAAACATGGACATTGCTCAAATCAGACATCAATAAGCTCAAGGTCTTCCAAATGCAATCCCTGAGACAGATTCTGGGTGTGTCCCTCGGTGACCATCTTCGAAACAAAACAATTCGAGCAAGATGCAACCAACAGCCGCCGATTGTAGAGCAAATTCAGAGACGCAGACTACAATGGTTTGGTCATGTCTGCTGAATGAATAATAGTCGGCTTCGACACAAACTCCTTTGGTGGGAATGACCTCCCGACTGGAGAATACAACGTACAGCACCAAGGAGGACATGGGTGAAGCACATAGAGAACGATCTAAAGAACCAGCGATTGACAATCAATGAGGCCAGAAACGTTACCACAGATCGACAAGAATGGAAGCATGTAGTGAAGTGCGTAGGAAACCCAGCAGCACCGACAGCAACATATTGGTTAAGAGGATGACCTGCTCTCCAATTATCAGCTACGGATTAAAGAAGAAAGAAGAAGAAGAACTGCCAAATTAGTAATTATTAATTTGTAAACATTTACAGATATTTTTGTAAATTCCTTAGCGATATTTTAAAAAATAAATCACTAGGGGAGTTTGACTAGTTAGGATTATTTGGATTATGTAATTCTCTATGTAAATGCTGAATTATAATTGGAAATGTTTACATTTAGATATATATGAAAATATTAATTTATCAGGTACTTCACAAATAACATCAAAAATGAATATCTTTACTATGAAATATAATTATACAGAAAAACTAGCACTATATTGCAGAAATTATTTTATTTTGACAAATGTTTTCAACCCTCCTTCAGGGTCATCATCAGGTTTAATTACCTGATGATGACCCCGAAGAGTAATTAAACCCAATGACGACCCCGAAGGAGGGTTGAAAATGTTTGTCAAAATAAAGTAATTTCTGCAGTATAGTGCTAATTTTTGTGTATAATTATATTTCAATAGTACAGAAACAGAAGAATGCAAAGAAATATCTTTACTATGAATAAATATGTCAACTGCTATTTTTTATTTGATCAATTAATCTATTTTATTAAATGTAATTGTAGTAATCATTAATATTTATGATCAAATAATTTGTGCGATTTCTGATAATTATGATCATTTAGCAAAAAAGGATGATTATTTTGCAATTGATGTTAGATATCAAATTTGTACTTCTAATAATTATGTGTTAGTTGGTTTTCCACTTTTGCCATTTGCAGCAAAAGTTTTTTTTGCATGTTTTAGTTTGATTTTATATCATATAATTCCTCCTTTTGTTAATGTTTTTGATGAGATTCAGAAATGACAAAAAAAAATTTAATATTTCTTTAATATTTACTCCCAAATAAACATTCCAGTAAAATGTGTAAAAATTTTCAGGATAGAATTTAATGTATCTTTTCTTGATGAAATTACTGATAGTCTAAATTGATTGATATTATACAATACTTTTTTAAAGTGCTAAGCATCAAATTGGTGATATTTCTCATTTTTATGGCTTTACAATTTAATAAAAGGACTTGTTTTTGTGAAAAGTTGTATATGTGATGATAATATTTATAAATATAAAGAGATAGGAAAAATGTCATGAATTCCTTAATGTTTATAGAGAGAATATTATAATTAGAGAGGAGTTCTGATTGCTATATATAACCTTTTAATAAATCCTTTTTTTTTTTTGTCTTAGTTTGGTGGTAACATAGTGTTATGTTCTGTTCAAGTTAAGAAGCAAGTCTTCTATTTCTTTTAATATGGCTAATTTTAACAGTTTTGAATTTAGATTTTATGAAATATTTCATACTGTAACAAAATCATTTTAATGTAGAAACCATGATATATAAAATAATTTATACTATAATAGTTAGTTCTGCTGAATAAATGATTTCTAATTTTAAATGTTTTATTTGAAGTCTTTATTTTATAAATGTAATTTATATATTTTCCTATATAAATATGAAACTATTTTCTTTATTATTGTTATGCATACTATTTATTAGGTCTAGTTATTTCTTCTTTTGTAAGATTCTCTTCTGTGTTGGTTATTATAAGTGTTTGTTTTGAAATTTTCGTCTTTTATATAAAACTCATTCATTCTATTTTTAAAAGAAGTTTTCTGTTTAGTGCTTTGTTTCTTTACAATTTGTATTTTTTATTTCTATATATCAGATATATGATTTATTTTAATTTATAATATTTCTAATAATTTATTTATTTTTTAGGTTATAACATATCAAGGATTTTATGATAATGATCTTGAATGGATAACAATAGATGGAATTCAAATTATAAGTAGTTTTAGTTCTGGAACATCTCTTGGAAAACATTCACTACCATCACGTTTTACCTCTGTGGTCAGAATCTGTGCTGTCAGGTAAATGTTCATCTATATACTTACACACATATGTAATTTGTATTTTACATGTATGTAACTTTTTTATTTAAAATATACAAAAGATATTTAGGAATATGATATAGAATTTTGTTCAGTATCAGTATGTCATGTCCCTACATCACCCTTTTTTTATTCGGCCCTTTTTTAGGGCCGTAGGGGGTCCAATTTTTATTTATTTTATGACAATAAATATCAATAGATGGTGCTAAGTATCAAAGTAATATAATGTAAAGAATCTATATGGGTCTGATTTGTCAATCCCCATTCTTTACTTACTAAAGTGACGCTTTCACAGGTACGTGGACTTCATAGTGAGATCTAGAATATCTTTGTCTTTGTAATAAATAGTTAAAAAAAAAAGTAGGATTATTCAAAAAAATTAGAACGAGATATTTCTTTAAATGCTTTTATGCCATTTTCATTCTGAGAAATTAAGTGGCAGGACCATTCTAATCTATATGCTTATAAATACAGATTATGTATGTATGTATGTATGTAACTTTTTTATTTAAAATCTACAAAAGATATTTAGGATTATGATATAGAATTTTGTTCAGCATCAGTATGGGCATGTCCTGTGTCACCTTTTTTTAGGGCCCTAGGAGGCCCAATTTTAATTTATTTTATGGCAATAAATATCAACAGATGGCGCTAATGGGGCAACAGATACCTTACCTGGATTTTTTATTACTATTATTGGATTTTTACAGAATTACTTAGCTAAAACAATTATTACTGATTATGATACAGGATACTGTTCAGTATCAATTTGTTTTCAATCATTAACTTTATATCATACCTTTTCATTGGATGTTTTATTTTAAAGGAAGTTTTATGTTGAATTTGCAGTTATATTCTAATTACGATCGTGACATATATCTCAAATGAAATTTGTTTATATTTTATCACACAAAGAAATATCACGGCATATATCTCAAATGAAATTTGTTTATATTTTATCACACAAAGAAATCATATAACTATTTATCATGATGTAAACTACTATATGTTTATCCAATATTATGTAATAATAATAAGTAATATTTAAAATCACACAAAAAGCAGTAATATATACTGTCCATCCATGAAATCCACACCTAGCTAAGGTGGATGAGTCCAAATGCAAAAAGGAGAGTTGCAGTTGGTATAATGATGGGTGGGAATGGATTGAATTAATATTATATTAATTCACTGCTGTTTTATAGTTCTGTTAAATATACTATTTTCAATGTTGAAACTAATCATTTAGCATTCGACATTTCAATAAACTTCCATTCAGCTTCAGTTATCTTGCTTTGAAAACATCCATGTGCAAAGTTGTCACCCTATTTTGTCACTGGACTTGTTCAGTTAGCGCATGCGTACTTGCATTGATGGTCGTGGCTAAGCTGGACGGACAGTACAAATTTTTTATTTGTTCCAATTTTAAATGAAATTAAGCCCGTTGCATGTTTTTCATCACACTATGCATAATTATTATAACATTGTTCTCTAAGCTGATCAGAGTAACAATTTGGATTGGCCACATATGTTTTATAACAAACATATTTCCATCTGTTACATTAGCCTTTATTTCTCTAACAATTAAACACAAATATTTTATATTTTCAATTTCACTGGACTACTAACATTTCATATCTGTTTACTGAAATTACAGATTTTTTTCATTCACTACTGTTCTCAGTGCTGTACAAGTGCCAAGTAATGAATTAAACTACTTTTTCATTAAGAAAATATTAATTTATTTTTACAATTCACAAAAAATTACTATAACAAAAGTTTATATTACAACTTAAAATTCTATTGCTAAAACTATTTACATCAAAAATTCACTGCTGTTTGTAATATGCCTTTTGGCCCTTATCTTTGGCCCTCTTCAGTTACATACGTGAGCCAAAAATAAGAATTACATACATAGAGGGCCAAAGATAAGGGCCAAAATGCATGTTACAAACAGCAGTGAATTTTTGATGCTAATAGTGCAAAGTCGCGAAGTAGGACGAATGTCAATAATTCTAATTATAACTAATCCTAACAGCTAGCGACTCTGCAATCCAGAGTTGTTTTAAACAAATGTATTTCCATGTGTTACATTAGTCTTTATTTCTCTAACAATTACACATAAATATTTTATAATTAAAACATTGGTTAATCATAAAGGTTAGGTTAGGTTAGATTAGTTAAATTAAGTCGCCATATCCTCATGGGATATTCTTTATCTAGTGTTGGCCATTTATAGAACCCATCATAGGCCAGCCAATACCCATGATGAGGTCAACCAGATGGTTAAAGGATGGGGTTCAATGGGCTGGGCCCGGACCCTTCCTGAAAAACTGGAGGTGTGGGACCTGGATTTGAACCAAGATCCTCCAGGGTGGTAAGCAAAAGTTACTTATAAAGATGTAAGCATTAACAACTTTAAGAGTGACGTCATAATTTACAGAACTCTTTTCCCCTATGTCATTTACTGTCTGAAATCTATACTCTACCCCTAAAGCATGACATAATTTATCATTCTTCCTAGCTAATAAATAAATAATACTTAAAATAACACACACAGAAATAATATACATAGCATATAGAAAATTTCCATTTTATTGCCAAATCTATTCTTGTCACATCATGGTCATGATATAATTATGTATTTCAACCAAGCATTATAATAATATAAATTATATGTAAAATTTTAAATGTTGTCCACACATCCACATGAAAAATTAATGTCCAGCATTTCCTGAATGGACCACACCCATTTTTAACATGGGCAAAATAATTAAATTCTTGAATAAATTAAGCACATCTGCATAGCCTTTTGTAGTATGCCAGTAGTCTGAAATTCAAATTGTGAGTGGGCCGAATGTGGAGTTCGAAAGGAAACGAAGGGCCGAATATTTTTAAACAAAATTTCAGTGAAAGGAAAATATTTTACTGATACAATAGTTACTGATAGCACAGTATAGGTTGTGTACAGTATGCTTTAAAACTTTAGATTGTTTTTTTTTTAATGTTAAATTGTAATAATTTTTTGACTGTAATATGTATTTAAACAAGTAGCTAAAATATCTTTATGGGCTGGATGTGGCCTGCAGGTCACCAGATTGAGACCATTGTACAATGCAACAAAGGACCAAGCATGTGCTTCAGTTTTTGTTACAAAGCAGGTGTTTAACACGTGTTTGATTGTTTGTTGTATAATAGAAAATATTTCTTTATATTTAATACGTGTTTTCATATAGGAACAAATTTTGAGAATTTAATCATTTAATTTTTAAAGGAAATATAAACAAACAGTAACAAGAGAAAAATGATATTGATTTGGAGCATTATTTATTGTATGATTATATATATGATATATTGTATATTGATGATTATTTTTCAATAATTATATTTACTATGTGATTTATAAACAAAAACTTGGCAATGCCCGGTATTTTAGCTAGTTGTTTTATAAAAGCTGTTTTGTAGTATTTATTTAGTTTAATGAAATTTCTTGTAGATATCTGAATGCTTTTTTCAAAGAAACTGGAAAATTTTATTTCCAAAGTGGCATGATTAAAAAACTTTAAAAAATCTGAAATGAAAATAAATGAATAAGATCTAATTTATAAATATATCAATGGATAAACAAAA
Source organism: Olivierus martensii (assembly GCA_000484575.1). Classification (NCBI taxonomy): domain Eukaryota; kingdom Metazoa; phylum Arthropoda; class Arachnida; order Scorpiones; family Buthidae; genus Olivierus; species Olivierus martensii. The sequence continues at coordinate 61,801 of AYEL01087704.1, forward strand.
AAATTATATAAAATTTTAATCTTATTAGATAAAAAAGTGAATAATATCAGCAATATTTTATATTTTTACACAGCTTTCATTTTATACATATGCTTTGCTTTATACTCGTGTATAAGCCGAGATTTTTTTTTTTATCAGAAAAATTTCTGAAGTGGGGGGTTGGCTTATACATGGATCAAAAAAAATCAACTTTTTTTTGCCTGGAGAAATTGAAGTAATAAGCAAAACCATTGAAGTACAGGAATACCTTCATTATCAGTTATTGTTGCCACGAAAAATACTGCAATAATCGAATCCACAATAATTGGGATAAATAATGCATGTAAAATGAGTGATCATTGCCAAGGATTTTTCAAATCTATTGATTAAATTTTATATAAGTGATAAAAAAAGAAATGTGTTAAACATGCTAATCTTCTAAGCTCTACATTTCTTCTTGATAGTTGTAGACTTGATATCATCCTTGTTTCTTTTAACATTCATTGTAGGGGTAAATAAAAAGAGAAATATATATCCACATGCAGATTCTCCTCTAGAGATCCCAGCACCCTGATGCAGCTTTCTTGTAACATCTATTCAGCACTTTTACAATATTGATAAAATAATAATTTTGGCACCCTCCTTCCTAAGGCGTCCCGATACAGTGCATCTTCTGCTTGCTGGGTTCAGCTGGCCTTGTCCTAATGTACTTCAGGCAAAGGCAGGCAGTTACTGGTGAGTAGTGAGCAGGTGCCATCAGATAAAAATGAAGTGCTAAAGAGAGTTACCTGGAGAGTAAATGTAATTCTTGTTGCATATGTAGTGGGCTATATCTCAAAGCTGCGATAATTCGAATTTGGAGCGCAATAATTGGAATTTTTGTACCAAATTATAAACCGACATATATCAAGAATCGCGATAATCGAGGTATTCCTGTAATATAGGTTATTGAATGTCTCCTGAAGACAGGAAGGAAATTTTGCAATAATTCATTTAATACAATACCAAGTAAAATTTTATCATACCCAGAAGCGATCAAATGCACCACACCGCCAACTCCAACCTGCATCTATATACTGTAATCAGATAGACGACACTGCACTGCCCGATACGACTTGACGTGAAAATTCGACCATCAATTAAGAATCTTACCTAGGATTCATTTTTGAGTGAAAAAATGTATTTATTTTTCATTATTACAAATTAAGAGTGTTTTAATCCACTCGCATCATATTTAACTCATTGATGATTTAATTAAAGTAGATTAAAAAGTAACTAAAATAATATTTAAAATAACGACAATGATTTAATTAGATTAAAAAGTAACTAAAATAATGTTTAAAAATAAGAAAAAAAAATATTATTTAAAACCTGTACTGAAAAATAACTGTAGACTATCAAAAAAGTTCATCGTAAGCAAAATCAAAACTTTATAATCGCACGCTTAACGTCTAGAAATCACGTTTCACACGTCATCCTAACTGTGTATAACATTATCATTAGGATGATCCACTCATTTTAAAATATGATCAAAGATTTGAATACGATAACTCAACTAAAATAGACAAAATACAACAGTCTCTTGGGAGCCATGTGACGTAGACGTATTATTCTAATGGAATTTTTACTGTGATAATTTAATATGAAATTTTTTTTAGAAAAGAAAACAGTTATTCAATAACAACATTAAAAAGAAAATATTTTCATGTAAATTATCAAAATTTATTACTATTCGTTAACTTGATATTTTCTGAAGTGACATCATCCTAGCAACAATATTATACACTGACATCAATCTCGCTTTGGAGTAAACTTTTACTTTTAAATTTATGCAGGTTGGAATTGGCAACAGGATGCATTTGATGTGATTGAGTGTGTCATGTTGCTAATTGCAACCTGCATAAATTTATATAAAGTGCATCAGATAGGTGATGCCATGCTGCGTGATGTGCCGTGATGCAGAAATTCTTGACAATCATCCAACAATCTTATACAGGTTGATATTCAAAAATCTGGCAACCTTGGGACCTGAGGATTGCCGGATTTTTGAAAATTCTGGATTTTTGATATATATTTAACAGAAAAGGACTACTTGTACTGTGCTTTAAAGAAATAAAATTAAACACTAAATGAAAAGAAAATGAAATTTTAGTGTTCAATAACTAAATAACAGACTGTAGTTCTACAGAATTTTAATTCATTACTCAACTCTCGAAAAAAGTTAAAAAAGATTTTATATAATACCAATAAGCAAAAAAAGCCAGAAAAACGCCAAAATGTTAAAAAATTTTTTTTAACTCCAATCATGTCTAAAAAAAACAGAAAGAGCTCATTTGGCATCAAAAAAGCCAATCTGGTAACCCTAGTTGCAAACATGACCAAACATCTGATTCTACAGTACCAGGCTGTCAAAACATAAACAGCGCCTCCAGAAAACAATGGCGCACTAACGCAGTAAATTTAAAAAGCGCTCTGATATTCATGCGAAAAACTGATGGAACCGGAATATTGATTGCCGGATTTTTGATTGTCAGCCTGTATAGGTGCGCTGCTCAGGATTATTGTCAAGAATTTTGCGTCGCGGCACATCAGGCAGTGCAGCGTTGCCTCTCTGATGCACTTATACAAATGCAGGTTGGAGTCAGCAGTGCAATGAACTTGATCGCTTTGGGTAAAGTAAAGTTTTATCTTTTAAATTATATATTGGTGTTTGTATGATAAAATTTATTTTATATGTATATATTTAAAGTCTCAATAAAATATTTATTTTGGCAAATGGCATCAATATATCAGTGACTAAAAATCAAAGATCACATAATTTATCGGTTTCAAATTTTTATCAAATTTTAAGTGCTAAAGTCTAGGGGGTAGGTTTATACACAGGTTTTGCATTTTTACCAATTTTTAAATTCTGAAGTTGGGGGCTTATACATGAATCGGCCTATATTCGAGTATATACAGTAATTAGAAAATTGTTGTATATGAAATATAATTGCAGATATATAAATATTAAGTCAAAGTATATTTTGTTTTTGCTGCCCTTATGTTATACCGTTTTATTATGCAACACCTACCAGGGTCCAGCTCTATTAGTAGTCTCATAAGGGATATATGTCACCTTATTACCTACAATTCGTACTATGTTTTTCAAGGGCGATACTATCTACAAATGACAGGTGTCCCCATAGGTGGGCCCTTAGCTGGTGTAATGGCTGAACTAATTGTCAGGTACAAATAGTCAACTGCCCTTGACCATTTTAGGTCTGAATTCAAACTTTATCTTAGGTATGTTAACGATATATGCATAGTCTGGAAAGAAAATCAAGATGAACAGCACCTGGCAGACATGCTCACCGACCCTACTCTTGGACTTAAAGTAAAGATCGAACAAAGCTCAGATACGACTTTCCACATTTTAGATCTGTATGTTCAAACTGAAAATGGTGAGTACGTCACCAATGTTTACCGAAAGCCCACTTATAAGCCAGTTTTCATACCGGCATGGTCCAATGAGCCCACCCCATATAAACTTGTCGCTTTTAGATCTATCTTTATTAGGGCATGCACCCATATTACTAAGTGGCAGGATAAGCTGAACAAACTTGAATATATCTTTGCCCAAGGATGCAAATACAGATTTTCCCGTAAAGTATTACAGGGTGTCTGGAATAAAGTTTCTGATTCTATGTTGAGCAAACACAGACGGACCTCCCTTATACAGTCAGACGCAGATACCCGCCCCCTTTGCTGATGTCGTATATGACCGTATAATGTACAGAGTCTTTAATAGAGCAGTAAAAAATGGTAGATACCAAGTAGCATGGAAGAGGGGCAACACGATCTTTAACACTCTTAGAAACGGGAAAGACTGCATCCCCAATGATAGGAAGGCTGGTATTTACTCGGTTCCCGTGCATTACCCAGATAATGGTGACACACAGTATTATATCGGCAGTATAAGAAGGAACCTATCTACAAGGCTCAATGAACACAAAGCTGATATTCTCACAGGAAGGTTGTCTACTGCCTTAGCGATTAAGGCATATGATGATGATATAATGATAGATTGGGGGAAAACTAGCATAATAAAGCCGGTTTATGATGGTAGAGGACTCAGTTCTCTAGAGGCTATCCAGCTTGAAAAAATTGTGCACACACATACAACTATCAACGACACTAGTCCTGTGGATCTGTCTGCATTGTGGAGATTGTGTGCGATTAATACTTTATAAACTACAGACTTAAGTGCCCAGCTCTGTGTTGATGGAATGATAGTAACTGTGATGCACAATTCTCTTAATTTCCTCTGCTACTATACGAACTCTTATCTTAATGACATAGGAAGTTCCAACTCTCTGCCTTTACACCCTAGATGTTATTTAAAAACCTTATTTGTTGCATGTTCTTAATATTTATGTTGTTTTTAATGTATGCTATTATATTTTAAATTTTATGTACTTTTAGTTATTATAAGGTTATTTGAATTTTTAGAATTCTAATGGAATGCTATATAACCGAACTTTTTGAAATATGTTCTATGTTATTGTTATGTTTGGAAAGTCATCTCTAAGAAACCTGTACTGATGAGGTACCGGTAACGGGTCCGAAAACGTTTTACCGTATTAAAAGTTTTGTACTTGTTCTTAGTGCTGTCTGAACTCTGATCTCATTAGAATTTTAACTGAAATAATTTGAAATATTCAATTTCCATCTCCTTCGTTACCATGCAGACCCAAAAATTATTAAATGTATCTACATTCCAAAAACTAGAAAAATCAATAGTACACTGTCTATCCACATCCAAATACTACAATTTTATGCTTAATAAATCATCATTTTTTCCTGTCTGAGTGTAGTTTGAGTATTATTTGTATCTACATTCATTTTTTATTAAAGCAGTTTTCATAATAAATTACAATAACCAATTGATCGCTCCTTATTTAAAACATTTTTTCTCTTAAAACACTAGAAATCTTAAAACGATCAAAAAACGAAAATGTGATAAACGATTATTCAAGTAAAGGGCTAATCCTATCATGGAAATATGCATTAAGAGAAAAAATGTTTTAAATAAGGAGCCATCAATTAGTTGTTGTAATTAAAATTCTAATGTTATTCTTTTTCAAATGTTTTCTTGTACTGACTGAACTGTAAGAAAAGTAACTGACAAGGGTCAAATTAAATATGAGCCAAAACGTTTTTATTAATATTGAATAAAAGAGAATTTAAATTTTAATATAAGGACTGCTAGTAGTGCTTGAATCTTAGATAAGTTAGGTTACATCTTTTTAAAGTTCTAAGTTTTTTATTTACAATGGTGCATACTATTAATTTAATTTAAAATTAAATTTTGTAATTCCAAATGTAATGTATTTTATCAGAATTTATTTGATTATATACTGAAGAAGGTGAAATATAAGAAGCCAGAAACATTTTGCCAAAATTTAATTAAAAACATTTTATTTTGTTTTCATTACTCATCTTATGCTTATATTAATTAATCAATGATTAGGAACATCTTTTATGAATTTAGATCAAACTAGTAATGGGAAATAAGTTACCCATAAACAAAAATGGGAATTTTTTAATTAAATTTTAAAATTATAGAAAATATATTTTAAAAGTAAATATTATATCAATTTTGATTTTTAATACTCTTAAAGTTTAGCTCAAATATAATATAAGTTGTCAGTAAAAGAAATATTAAGTGGATTAAAAGTGAAATGCATTTAGATACCAATATACTATAGCTTCAAACAATAGAGAAAAATAGTAATTAATGATTATTATATATTTTTAAATGATTTTAATTGAATATTCTGAATTATGGATTTTTTGATTAAATTCTCTTTCATGATATAATAAAATAAAAAATATATAATAACTGAAATTTTATTGTTTCTAGTTATCCAGATGATGATCAATTGAAGCATATATATACTTCATATCTTAAACCAATATTGCTTAATTATTTAAAAGATAATCCAGTATGGAGTTCATTTAATAATATTCAACAGTTGGCTGGATCAATGGTAGAAATTTTAAAACAGGTATGCAATCATTTCATTATTTAATAATACCATTGGCATTTAATCATAAATCTCTGATATAATACTGTAACAATTTTTAAATTCAAAAAGTTATCTATTATAAAAGCACAAAAAAAAAAGATGCATCTTTAAAAAATAGTAATAATTGCAAAATTCATTACACAAATGCCTTTCAGCTAGATATACAAATGATTGAAATTTCATTTCCAGTGAATGTACAGGTTATTTTGATATTACACGAGAAGGGTGAATCTGGAGCCTATATAAGGAGTGGGATTCATAAGAGCAGACATATCTGACAGGGCAGGTTTTGCTATTTGATTATTTTAAGTTGTCTATAAAGATGCCTCTATGATATATATTCAGTAATATGAGCAACCTAGGGAATTTGAGAGAGACTGCTTAATGCCTATAGCAAACCTGCATCATTTTTTTTCAACAGAATCTAATTACTTTTTGTATCTTTTTCTGTAATTTAAAATATATAAAAATATTAATACATTCTTACCATAGTTTGATCCTAATGAAAAATGCTTATAAATTGAATTATTTTTTAGAAGTCTGGGACAATATTACTACTAATTTAAATATAAAAGTTATGTATATCTGAGCCCAAAAATGCCAACCATTTTTCATTTAAATATACTAAAATATCATATAATTAATTAAATGATGATAAAATTATTTTAATATTTCATATTTGTTATCATAATATAAAATTAAAAGGCAGTTTCCTTAGTGAAAATTTTTAATAAATTCACAATCTATGTGGAAGTGTAGTGCATAAGTTTCACTTGGGTGATCCTTGATCACGATTACTCTAGCAAATGTGTTACCAGAATGATCAAGATACTATTTATATATACTTTACTAGTTAATTTTACTATAATATCATTAGATATTTTTCTGTTGCATTGAAAAATTTTTTATTTTATCTTGGATACTGCTTGTAAATCTAATCTAATTGTAGCTGTTATAGTCACTTACACAATAGAAAATTGCATAACGCAATTATAGCTTTATAAATTTTTATAATCATTTAAGGAAATTATTATTTTATAAATTTAGGTAATTTTCTTAAATAATGATAACAAGTTGTTTTAATGTAAATCTTATTTATTTAAATAATTATTTATTTATTTTTTGATGATAATATAAATGTTTTTATATAAATAAATTTTTTCTGTTTTAGATTAAATCAAGATTCCCTTCAGATGAAAATAACCATTATAAATTTACTCCAAAATGTTTGACTGAATTAGTAACTTCATTTTTAAGATATGATTTAAATTTTTCTAAATCAAATAATTCCTCTGAAGAGTTGTTACATATATGGACATATGAAGTTTGCAGAATATTTCGTGATTGTTTAATAGATAATGAATCTCGTGAAAAATTTGATAATATTCTTAATAGTTTGATTCGTGCTGATTGGGGCATAAATGTAATGGATCTTTTAAATGGTATGTCAGTATTTCTAGTTTCTTAGAATTTATTTTAAACATGTAATTCATTTCTCCTCAATATTTTCTATCATATTTTTTAAAAGAAATTTAAATTATTTTCTTAAAAGACAAAGATGTTTAAACATAGAAAAATATCAATATACTCAATTGATATTTTTCAATAGAAATAGCAATCGAATGCAAGAAATGCCTGAATTATTATGGTACAATTTAAGATAATTTGTACTTAAGACTGTGATTATTTGCAATGAAAATCTATATTTATGATGACTACCATCAATAATTTTTCAATAATGATGGCCAATACACTAGACAGCTGAGTAGCTACCAGAATGGAAATTTAATGTGTTTCCATTATGGGATATTCATGTTTATTGCAAGTTCATACCTCTAGATTTTTCAGAAGAAATCCAGATTCAGTCCATTCAACCCTTTCTTTACCTGATTGCAACTATACCACCAGTGTAGGCAGCCTATGGTGAACAGCAGAATGCCATGCTGATCAGTATCCAATAAGAAAGAAAACAATGCATAATTCAATAGAGAAAAATTGGTGGCCATGTCAATCTTCAATGCTTCTTTAGTTAAATATTTTTTAACATTTCAATTCAAAAATGTTTCCTGAAATATCTATAAACAACTCACAATGGACTCACATTTTTATGAACCTCCACTTTATGAACTGTGCATTTTTGCAAACTGCAAAAATGTGTAATTAATGCTGTTCCCATTTACAAACACTTGATTTTATGAACTTTTTTGATGATCTGTACGAGTTTGTAAAATCGAGAATCCTCTATAATTCATTTTTCTGAATCCTATCCCAGGCTTAGTCCAGAATCCAGATCCCATGCTTCAGAAAATTTGGCACAGACAAGACATTTTTTTTAATGACAATTTTATATTCTCCAGCAGTTACCCCCTACATTAATTATTTTTTTTGGCCATTATTAATGTACCTTTCTTTGCCACTTTAATTTTTATCTTAGGACCTGACTTAGTTGCTTTAAAGAAATAGTGAGAATGATTGATCAGATGATCACTCTCTCTCAAATTAACTACAAAAATAATTACTCTTTGAGAATGAAAATTTTTTTACTAAACACAAGGAATGCTACCTGTCTGTCAAAATCTTGGTTAGCAGTATTCTGCACAGAGTAATTTATTTCTTTAAAATGGCTTTAATTTACTTGAAATTCATTTTTCAGGTGACCAAATCTTTCACATTTGTGACACTTAATATCACTCTTGTAGTTTGTCTTAATATGTCCTGATTTGCTGCATTCAAAAGATATATAATCTTGCTAAATTTTCTATTTATTCGAAAAGCTTCTTATCACTTCCTGCTAATTTATCCTTCTCTGACAGCCTGTTTGACTTTCTTTTTGTTTCTTAACCAATTAACCTCAATGTATTAATCTTATTGCTTCAATTGAAGAAATTACATCATTATAATCCACTGGCAGTTAAAAAATGACAAACTTTCATTTTTGGAGATTGTGCACCACCAGCTTTCAACTCCCTTCCTAAACAATGAAAAAGAGTGGAATGATCTTCTAATGAACTCTTACCATTATATTTCACTTGCAATAATCTTTTCCTCAAATATAATTGCAGTGTAACTGATTTTCTTTCATATTTATCTGAGAGTGTTTTTAAAATTTCTTTTACAGCCTTCTTCAGCTTCAGCTTTATTACTTCTAAACACTTGTCATTAATATAAGCAATAATAATAGATTTTGCTTTCACATCATCTTTTCTCCATTTTTTGTTAGCTTTTTCATTTCCATTTGGAACTGTATCTTTGTTTTTTATCAGTACTGATTCTACATCTTGCTCTTCAAGGATGACCATTAATTTAAATTATTATACGAGGATAATACAGTAAGCAAGCAGCTATTCCGCAGTGAAATTCATTGCGGAATAGCTGCATTCGTTAGTTCGAGCATGCGCATTCTGTCTGCTGAGTCATAGGCAAGTGAGGAAAGCCATTTTCTGATCGCTGACTTATGCAGCACCTGATTGGTAAAAGTTTAAAATGTTTAAAACAATCGAGCATCCCGCCGCATGCGAGATACGGTCGGTCACCCGATTTCTCAATGCGAGGAACACTAAAGCTTACGAAATTCACAGACAAATTTGTGACGTTTACGGACCCAATGCGATGAACGATTCCATGGTCAGAAGGTGGGTGCAGCACTTCAATGAAGGGCGTGAAAATGTTCATGATAACAAACGAAGTGGGCGGCCATCTCTGATTGATGCAGATTTGATTGCAGCAGTTAATGCGAAGATTATGGAGAGTAGACGTTTCACCATAACGATACTTTCCTTGCATACGCCTCAGATTTCCAGGTCACTTCTGCACGAGATTGTATCCGAAAAACTGAAATTCCAAAAACTGTGTGCTTGGTGGGTTCCTCACAATCTGACAGAGCAACAGAGATTGAAATGTCAAGCCAGTGCTCTAGATTTCCTGACACAGTACAACGAAGAGGGTGATGCCTTCTTAAGCCAGATCATCACTGGTGATGAGACCTGGGTGTATCACATAACCCCGGAATCCAAACTGCAATCGATGGAATGGAGGCACACATCATCGCCAACAAAGACGAAAGCCAAGCCACTAATCACGTGTTGCAAATTGATGTGCACAGTGTTTTGGGATTGACACGGCATTTTGCTGGTGGATTTCATGGCACGCGGACAAACAATCAACGCGGCATGTTATTGCGAGACGCTTAGAAAACTGCATCGCGCAATACAGAACAAGCATTGTGGCATGCTTCGGGACAGAATTTTGCTCATTCATGACAATGCATGACCACACACTGTGCATGACATGCAACAATGCCTTATGGAGTTGCGATGGGAAGTGTTTGACCACCCTCCCTACAGCCCGGATCTTGCACCAAGTGACTTTCATCTTTTCAAGCACCTGAAGTCCTTTCTTGCTGGCAAGCAGTTCTGCGGGATGACGACGAGGTCAGATCCATTGTTACCCAATGGTTGCAATCACAGGTGGCATCGTTCTATGACGAGGGCATCCAAACACTCGTGCCCCGCTACAATAAATGCCTAAACAATGGTAGTACCTATGTCGAAAAATAGTCTGACCATTGTAGTTCATTATTTAATAAAGGTTTGTTCCAAATGATTGTTTCCTTTTTTTGTTTTGCTAAACAGAATTTACTTTCTGGATTACCCTTGTAATTTGCACTATTAAATATCAGTATCCCCTACCATAGGCCCATAACTTGTTATAGATTAGCCATATTAAAAGCCATATTAATATTTAATTATATTAAAAGAGGAAGACCAAAGACTTGTTTCTTAACTCAAACAGAATGTAGCACTGCTTAAGGTTAAGATAATTGTTTATTAAAATGTTATATATATATAATAGGGTGACCATTCGTCCCGGATTTTCCGGGACAGTACTGGGTTAAAGCTCCATGTCCTGTATTAATATATGTCCCGGAAAATGTCCCGAATTAGTTAATTCGGTACGATTCTAGACTGGCGGCAACCGGAAATTCGTCCCCATTCGACCCCTTTATATTGTACCCCCCTAATTTGATGATGCTGAGTCCAAAAATGAGGATAATTTTTCAGCCGGAGGCCCCCTTACCAAAATATAGGGCCCCAAAGTTGGGGCCTATGAATCAACGTTTTTTACGTTTTCTACAGAAATTTAAGAGATAATTTGATAATTCTAACGAATTTCGATGTGGTTTTACATTCCGAACGCAATGCAATCACTTCCGTTAACCTACGACCTACCTTTACAAAATTACACAACTTTATTACCACTTTTTTCCATTTACATAGTTTTCATCACTGCAATATCCTGTTTCTCAGTTTCAACTTTAAATATTGGTTGGAAATATCATAATAATCCTAAATTATATCTTGCAGTTTCCATAAGTGCTAACTGTAATAAAATACAATGCTATGAGCAACGAAATCTCTTTGTTTCCTTTCTGGAGACCAATTCCGAAAAGCATGCTGGGTAATTTGCTCTCCTACCGGCAGTTTGTTTATATTTCCTGTTACAAAATAATTTTAAATTTGTAGTTTATATTAATTACTTAAGAATTTAATATTTATTATATAATAATAACATCAGAAAACATGTATATGAATAGATTATTGTAAGACACAAGCTTTCATACTTAGTATTAGATAAGGTGATTCAATTAAATGCCCAATTTTTTTTTAATTAACATTCTAATTTTAATCGGTATCTATAAAGAAATTTATGCATAAAAATTTATTGTGAACAATTGATTTGATTAAGACCATGCGAAGAGTTTTGATCCCAGCTACAAGACTTAATTCGCTGTGTATATAACTTTATGAATATATTTACCTGTATTTTTCGCAGCTTAATCCTGATACAAGAGTGGTTTGTGTGCAACCTTTTATCCTAGTTTTGCAAGCTTTGTTGGTCATAAGAAATAATTTTTTCTATTCATTTGTTTACATGAATAGTATTTAAAATAATTAACCACAAGACCGGTTGATGTGTAACTACTGAGGAAGGCTCGGTCGAGCCGAAAGTGCTTTAAAAATGTAATAAATCTGTTGTTAAACTGTTAATGGATGTTTAGTTCCCTGCTTAATGAGCTGAAGTTGTTTTGTGTTATTTGAAAGGTATGGAGCAGCGTAATAGTCGGTTAGATGGTAGTCTTTAAAATATTTTTTGGTCTACTTCTTTAAAACCCTGGCAGTAGGATTAGAGTCGGGCCCCTGGTAAAATATATTTATTATAAATAAATAAATCACATATGCAATAACAGCACAATTTTATTTATGTTTTTAATGACTGTTAGCTAATGATTATATAATTAATATAAATAAATACTATCAAAGTTATTAAATTAAAATATTTTTCATCATTCAAAAATTATATTTTATGAATATAAATATGCAAAATTATATTGTTAAATGCTTAAATTGAATTTATGGTATTTACTGGCATTCAAATGTATAAATTAATTAAAAGTATGCTTTGTTTGTATTGCATAGAATATAAAATGTGTCTTAAAAGTTTAGAATAGTATCTTAAAGTTTTTTCTTCTAAAATTGTTATTCACAAATGAGATAGTGTATGTTTCAAATTTGAGATTAAAAAAATATAACTTTTTTTGATATTTTTTATAAATTATTTATTTTTCTTTAAATACTAAAATAAAAAAAATATACAGTGGATTCCGCTTAATTGGGACAGTCGCATAATTGGGACAAATCTCAAAGAACAGAAACCAAACTAATAAACCAATATATAATTTAAATGCTTAATTGGGACAACTTTTCACTTGAAGGAATTTTCAATTTTTGATATATTTTAGGGATTTTTCGAAAGTATGGAAACACTACGTACACTAATACTTATTATGTGCTTTCTTAAAAAAATCCTTATATAAATATGCACTAATACTTCTGTGCTTTATTAAAAAGCACATTATATAAAAATTAAAACAACATTTTAATATACTAATACTTGTTGCTTGCTTTCTTTAAAAACATCCTTATATAAATATTAATACTGTTGCTTTCTTAAAAAATTCCTTATATAAAAATTATTATAACATTATTTTATATTGTAGTACCGGTAATTTTTCACGTTAAACCTTTCTACAAGACAATACAGACTAACACAATGGAACAAGTTGTTTCTTATCACCTTATTACATACACATCGTCTACACACTGTTGCCGCCTAATATAAACATCCATTCTTTAGTAAAATTAAAAATGAATATCATCATTGATAAATAATACATAACAATACTGTATTCAGCAACACTAGCATGATGAGAATCAGTTATCTACACAACAATACTGTATTCGGCAACACTAGCGTGATGAGAATCAGTTATCTAGTCGTGAGTCTACTTAAGAGTCTATCGTTACTGTACCTAGTGATATTCATTTACACCTGAGTCTGGCAAGTGTGTCTACTTAAGAGTCTACTGTTACTGTACCTAGTGATATTCATTTACAGTGTCAATTTTATTTAAACTTTTTAAATCTTTGTCAAGATGACAAGAAATGATTTTACACTTTCAAGTAAAATTGCTTGGCTGGTTAAAATTAAAAGTCAGCCATTTAATACAAGCCATCATAGACTCCTATTATAACTGGTATACTAAAATCTACCATAGCGCATTTTCTACAACAAGAAATCAACTGCGTGAGGAGTGGGCATTACAGAAAGAAATTCCAGGAACTTCAAAAGAAAGCTTGATGGAAAGTATTCAAAAGTTGAAGAAGCATTAGATCTGCGTGAGGAGTGGGCATTACAGAGCGTTTTCTACAACAAGAAAATCAACTGCGTGAGGAGTGGGCATTACAGAAAGATAATTCTAGGAACATTCAAAAGAAAGCGTTATGGAAAGGATCCAGAAGTCGAAGAAGTTCTACAAAAAGAAAATCAACTGCTTAAGGAGTGGGCATTACAGAAAGAAAAGGAACATCGAAAAGAAAGCGTGATGGAAAGGATTCAGAAGTCGAATGGAACAGCGAAAAGAAAGCATGATGGAAAGGATTCAGAAGTCAAAGAATTCAAAAGAAAATGTGATGGAAAGGATCCAGATATCAAAGAAGCATTAGATCAATGGTTTTACAATGGAAAGGATTCAGAAGTCGAAGAAGCATTAGATCAATGGATTTCGATTGGGCATTACAGAAAGAAATTTCGGGAACATCCAAAAGAAAGCGTGATAGAAAGGATCCAGAAGTCGAAGAAGAATTAGATCATTGCATTTCTATATTTAGCGGGCAAGGTGTGAATATCAGCGGCCCAGTGTTGAAGAAGAGGAGATCAGTAAAAAACTAATAATTAGGTACCTATTGTAATAAATCATTAAAATAGGTACCTAATTATTATTATTTTACCTATTATTTATTTCATAAAGACACACTGAAAAACTGCCTTAATCTGTTTAATATAGTTCCAAATTTAAGCACACCAAGCAGTGAGAAATAATTTAATTTATTGTAGAAACAAAATCACTTTCGGTAATATCAATACCATAGATTATCATACCTAGATGGTCTTTTGACCCCTGGTTCTTTAAAAAATCGGCCTTCACATCCTACTTCATTAGATCTTTCACACATTGTAGCAATAATCTTCTAAGGAACAATCGATGGAACTTATCCTCTTAACCACTGATCCATCGGCCGCTTGTGACCACCTCCCGGTCTTAGGGTCGTCCGACTCTTCGCATGGGCGTAACCGCTGAAAACTACCGATTTGAATCCGTTGAAAACGGCCAATACGTTCAAACGCATGGCCATTAGAATTAAAAATATAAAATAAATTTTCATAGCGAGCGATTCCTGGCATGATAGATGCATCAAGATTGGCTCGATGCCAAAAATCAGAGTATTTCGGTTTCAAGAAAAACGTCCAGATATATACATGCTTCGTCCAAGTCTTACATTCGACCTTGTGCCTTGGTGGGATTGAGTTAAGATGACGGGGGGCACTTTATTTTGACAATTCACCCTTGATGGTCTTTAAATCTATTTTTTTCCTTCCTCTAAACATTAAACAATTAGGAAAATGCAAAATTTGGAGTATTTGAGCATTTCATTTGAAATTATCAAAAACATGTATATATAAAAAATTTATAATAAAATGGTTTAATACTCCATATTTTTTATTAACTATTAGGATCTGGTCATCATACTTACTAAAATAAATGGGATACATCTGGCCACCAAAACAAAGTGAATTTACTATAGTTTGCGAGTAGCCAACCAGCAATATGGCAAAGTCAACAAATATCATCATCATTTCTCTAACGAGTAGGCGATCCAGCCTATTATAAAAATCAGTGGTTTGCACTACTTTAGGAATGACACAGAGAGAAAAAAAAATTGAATTTAGCATAAAGACACACAGAAATTCTTCTAAGGAACGAAGAAATTAATAGAATATTTAATTTAGGTCGCAAATACGGATATAGTAACAGTTTTTTGCGTGGACTATATCGAAAGCTGGAAAACAACTTCCATTTACACACAACATCCATCTGCCAACCAGGGCCCTCCTCAGCTGCTGTGCAGTTGCCTAACCCATCGAATCACTTTCCATTGCCTTATAAACTTCACTGTAATAATTCAATCAAATCTGTGCTTAAGTCAATGATGCTGTGCAGTTGCCTAACCCATCGAATTGCTTTCCATTGCCTTATAAACTTCACTGTAATAATTCAATCAAATCTGTACTTAAGTCAACGAATAAAACACGTACCTTTAACAGAGGCCCCACAATCTTCAATTTACTCAGGAATGATAAATCTAAAAGAATTATTGACTACAAATCGGGAGTTTACAAAATCCCCATACAAAACGAAGATGATAACCAATTAGAAACTTAACTATTGACTACAAATCGGGAGTTTATAAAATCCCCATACAAAACGAAGATGATAACCAATTAGAAACGTATATAGAAGCAACAGCCCATAATTTTAAAGACAGATTAGCTGAACACAAAGGGAACATTTCGAAGGGTAACCTCAACACCGTGCTAGCTCTAAGAACTTGTGAGAAAAACACTAATGTTTTATGGCATAATGCATGTATTATAAGGGAAGTATGTGATCGGTCATTTCGAAAGGTAACCTCAACACCATGCTAGCTCTAAGAACTTATGAGAAAAACACTAATGTTTTATGGCATAATGCACGTATTATAAGGGAAGTACGTGATCGTAAGACATTACCAACTGCTGAAAAGATTGAAATCCTAAAAAACAGTAAAGTTGATAACATTATTAATATCAGGCAGGCGGATGGCCTTAGTAATGAGTGGAAGTACGCAGTGCATAAAAATACTTAGTAATTTACTCTTAACCCTTCCCCCTCATTTTGTATTAATACAACATAAATAAAATAAATTAAAAAATTTAATTATTTATTTATTTCCATTTATTTTGTATCAATATTGTTCAATGTTAAATTTAAAAATTATTCTTTTGTTCTATTTTATGTATTCGAATCTACAACTGATGATGGTATTGATATTACTGAAAGTGCTTTTGTTTCTACAATAAATTAAATTATTTCTCACTGCTTTGTGTGCTTAAATTTGGAACTATAAATTGAATTTACTGGAAATTATAAAAAATTGGCGCATAAAATTTTGTTGTTTCCTTATAAGTAGTGTTGTTTATTTATTTGATTTTCAAACATATAAAGGCAGTTGTTTAAATATTCAGGTTTTGTGCAAAAACTTTTCTACAAACTGTTATGTGGAATCCAAGGCACATCAGCAACAACTTACATTTATGGATTCCTATCTGTTATTCTAATTAATGTTTCTCATAATCTAAATTAGTATTTATGTTAACTATATGATTAGCATCAAATTTACTGGTAATTCTAGACATATGTAAATTCATACTTATATAGGATTTTGATTTACAAAAAAAAAAAAAAAAAAAAAAAAAAAAAAAAAAATAAAAAAAATTTAAAAATTTAAAAAAAAAAAAAAAAAAAAAAAAAACAACACTTCAGTCATTTTATTACACTGCTCTTTTTTAATCTACAATAACGTTTCAGCTCATTAAGCAGGATAAGAATTAGCTCCAATAAGTCTTTTTTATAATATTAGATTTATTGAGAATAAAGTACTTTTGGCTCACGCTCTTCAGTATTTCAACTTATTCAACAGAACATTAATAAGAACAGTCAACATTATTTACATATCAGTTATATTCTAAATTCTAATGTTCTAAAGTTCTAAAGATTTAAAATTTAAAAGAATTTTTAGAAAAGAATGATTGGCAGTTTTTTACTAATTAGTCACTTTATACTACTATCAGCACATTTACTATGAATATAAAGTTTTTAAATATCTAAAAACAATTTTCACCTCGCAAAGTTATTTATATAGTCCCACCTTTACAACAAAATTGCCACGCTAAATTGATTGGGGGTTTTTTACTAATTAGTCACTTTATACTACCATCAGCACATTTACTACGAATATAGTTTTTAAATATATAAAACATAATTTTCACCTCGCAAAGTTATTTATATAGTCCCACCTTTACAACAAAATTGCCACGCTAAGCTTAATTTTTCTAGTTCATTGTAATTTATCACACACTTTCCTGTTGTCTTCTTCTCATGAATTTCAACCATCTCTGCTATTCTTAGTTTTTCTGGGTTCTGTATATTACTTAATAGTTTAGAGTCTTCCCATTTTGGTGTCGCGTCGTAACTACCTAACCTTTGTGCTAGGGCGGTTGTCCTCCTTTCTCTCTCTTGGTCCGTCCGGTGCTCTTGGATTCGTTTTTTGAGTGATCTAGCAGTGGATCCTATGCGTCATAACTACCTAACCTTTGTGCTAGGACTGTTGTCCTCCTTTCTTTCTCTTGGTCCGTCCGGTGCTCTTGGATTCGTTTTTGAGTGATCTAGCAATGAATCCTATATAGATTTCTTCTCTATTACTGTCTTTATTTTCTATCGGTATTTGGTAAACTCCTGACATGTCTAGCATTTTTCTTTTGTCTTTATCATTTCTAGTGAGATTGAAAACTGTATAGTGGATCCTATATAAATTTCTTCTCTATTATGGTCTTTATTTTCTATCGGTATTTGGTAAACCCTTGACATGTCCAGCATTTTTCTTTTGTCTTTATCATTTCTAGTGAGAGTAAAAACTGTATTTCTCCTTGTGAAGACCACTTTCCTTCCAGCCGCATTTTGTATTTTGTCTTTATACTTCATAATAATTGGATGTCTTCATAATATATGGGAGCTCTTCTCCTCTCCATTTTTCTTCATAACCTTGTTTATTGTTATTGTGTCCATTTTTTCTTTCGATATTGTTCCATATTCTCATTATTATGTTCTGGTTATAACAACACAATAAAAATAAACAAGGTTATGAAGAAAAATGGAGAGAAGAAGAGCCCCCATATATATTATGGAGACAAATCCAATTAGTATAAAGTATAAAGACAAAATACAAAAAGCAGCAGAAAGGAAGGTGGTCTTCACAAGGAGAAATACAGTTTTCAATCTCACTAGAAATGATAAAGACAAAAGAAAAATGCTAGACATGGAAACGATATATATAGCTCTAGCCCTAAGTAAGTAGGGACTTAAGGAGTCAGGAGTCAGTTGTTTTTTCCAACTCCAATTCTGACTCCCGCCTCAAGGCAGTTTAAAAATCTGACTCCGACTCCAACTCCACCCGAAAACCTCCGACTCCCTGACTCCCGACTCTGCAACCCTGGCCATGACTTGTAGGTTCGCCTCCTAACTCAGGTGGTCATCAGCAGAGGTTTTCTTGTATATGATTTTTAACTGATTATACTGTATTAACATAATTTTCTCAGTAGCAAAGTTTTGCTTAAATTAAATAAGCTTGTTGATCAATAATATTTAAATAATTATTATTTTTATATCAAAATGATTAACCAATTATTATATACAATTATAGATATAATACAAATAAAAAAATAATACATTTTAAAAAATGTTCTTGAAATTAAGTCTTAAAATCCTAAATAATTTCTATTTCAAATACAATTAATATAATGGATAATAAACAAATAATAAAAGTAAGTAATTTAAATAAACCAAATAAGCATAAACAAATATATATAATTATAAAAATTATTAATTAATTTCTAAATTTATAAAAAAATATTCATTTATATAATTAATTCCTAAATTTTCTATAATTCTAAATTTATTCACAAGCATTCTTTATACAGTGGATTCCGCTTAATTGAGACACCGGTTAATTGGGACAAATCTCAAAGAACGGAAACCAACTAATAAATTAATACATAATTTAAAGGCTTAATTGGGACAGTAGCAGAAAACAAATTTTCAATTTTTTATATATTTTAGGGATTTTTCGAAAGTATGGCAACACTACGTACACTAATACTCATTGTGTGCTTTCTTAAAAAATTCTTTATATAAAAATTATAACAACATTTTATTGGTATAGGTAATTTTTCAGGTTAAACCTTTCTACAAGACAATACAGACTAAATCAATAGAGTGGGTCATTTCTTATCGTCTTATTGCATACACATCGTCGACACATTGTCACCACACTAATATAAACATCCATTCTTTAGTAAAATTATAAGTAAATATCATCATTGATAAATAATACATAACAATACTGTATTCGGCAACACTAATGTAATAAGAATTGGTTATCTATCATCGTGAGTCTGGCAAGTGTGCATCTACTTAAGTGTCTATTGTTACTGTACCTAGCAATATTCATTTACAGTGTTGATTTTATTTAAAATTTTTAAATCTTTGCCAAGATGCCAAGAAATGATTTTACACTTTTGAGTAAAAGTGCTTTGCTGGATAAAATTAAAAGCCAGCCATTTAATACAAGCAGAGTTGGATTTGCATTTTTGGGAGCACTAGGACGAGCAAGGCTTTGGAGCCCCTAAAAATAAATATTTCTGAAATAACTTATAATAACGAACAAAAATTCAAATCAGCTACATCTAATTTTAAAGGCTTCTTATAACTTATAAATGAACCTTTAAAATTTTACTTTCTATCTAGCACTTTAATAAAAACCCATTTTTTAAAAGTTTATAAAAGTTGAAAACAGAATGATAGTTTTGGGGCCCCTAGAACTGCGGAGCCATAGGACACAGCCTAGTCGGCCTATAGGTAAATTCGGCACTGAATAATGGTACGACATGGTAGACTCCTGATATAACTGTTATACCAAAATCTACCATAGCACGTTTTTTCCAAGAAAATCAGCTGCATGAGGAGTAGGCATTACAGAAAGAAATTCCAGGAACATTCAAAAGAAAGCATGATAGAAAGGATCCAGAAGTTGAAGAAGCATTAGATCAATGGATTTATATAGTTAACAGGAAGAAGAAGAAGTCAGAGGAGATCTGTAAAAAACTAATAATTAGTACCTAATTATTATCTTTTTACTGATTATTTATTTACCTACGAATTACATATTTTATTTTAGAATTTATTATTGCTTTGTTTAATTGGGACAAAATGGCTTAGTCCCATGTCCCAATTAAGCGGAATCCACTGTATATGTATTATATTCAATCTTAATTATGATACTGACTATAATACTTTTAGTTATGATTTTAATTCATTTTTATTAATACTATACCTAAATATCCTAGTTATTATAATAATAAATTGCACATACATATAAATTAATCAATCCACAAATAAAACAAGGTGATATTTTTGTAATTTACAAATTCTATAAACTCTGAAAAATAATATTGAAAAATGTTTCTGCATAAATATTAATTTTTGATCTCAAATTAGTTTGGACCAAAAAGTGTTATTATTATACTAACAATATTATTTCTATATTCCAGATGTATATACAGTAGGTGATTGGTTAACGAACACTTTTTCAAAAGATTTTTATGTTCGGTTAATGAACACATGTTCGGATAACAAACACTTCACAGAACAAACTGTGGGACCCGCGGACTGATGGAATGACAGGTCAGCCTGAATGCTGCATGGTAAAGCTGTGGCTTAACATTCTGGAGGATCCCGGGGTCCCACTCCTCCAATTTTTCAGGAGGGATCTAGTCCCAGCCCATTGACACCCATCCTTCATCTTCCGGTTGACTCCATCATAGGTGTTGATCAGCCTGTGATGATGGCAGCTCTATAAGTAGAGTAGCTGCTTTCAGATAAAAATATTCCATGAGGATATTTCGGCTTAACTAACCTAACGGAATGACAGGCTTAGGCCTTGAGCATTCGTGGATTTATGGGTAAGGATGGAAGAACAGTAGTTTTCACCGATTAAAATGAACTCGGATACAACATAAAACAAATCAAAGATTTATTAAAGAAGGTAAGAGAGATTTTACAATTTTTTGGTCTTAGATGGCACCCATACCAGGTTGAGGTCAATAGGCTTGAGGATCTCTACCACGACAATGCTATTAATCACTTCCGAAAAATCCTGAAGGAGAGAGAAAAGCAATCGATATTGGACAGATTCTTTATCGGAAAATAAACATTTAAATGAAAATGCAAGATTATATATGTATATATTATTGTTATTACATATAAACATAGTAAGAAATTATATAATTTTTTATTTGTTTTTTT
>AYEL01087707.1:0-81165 GCA_000484575.1 Olivierus martensii
TTCCGATCTAGTTATATATATATATGAGTATTTATCTTCCTTCCTATGTTCGGGCACTTTTCCAATGCGGAGAGTGCCGGATTTCAAAGAATTCTCTATAAAAGCTACTAATTAATAACCTTAAACTGGAAATTAATTATTTAAAAAATAATTACTATAAATTGCCCTAAATTTCTTTATTTAATCTGTTGCATGCAAATTAAGGCTGAGAATAAAATTGTTAAGTATAAAAACAGGTCAGAAAGTAAGGGCCCTCTATCGGGGAAGGGGACCCGAGCAGTACATGATACATTTTAATAGTGTTAAGCACCCTCTAATAGTGTGTGCGAAGTGGGTCAGAGGGCAAATTTCGGATTGCGGTCAACAGAAAGAAGCTTCCCTTCCGTTAGCAGATGTTGTGGTGGTTATGGATAACATCACCGTTCCAACTCTAACCACAGAGCTATTAATGAAAGGACCAACCTATGCATTGTCCAATACTTATCAAGTTATTGAAGATATACCAACTTTTGAAAAGCTACTGGGATCCTTGATGAAAATCTGTTCTTGTTTCTTCACGTGTTCGGGCCCGGTCACATGACGCTAATGCTCTTCTTTCTTTGATGCTTGATTGCAAATATTTTGCAGAAAACAATGCAAAATGGAGAAAGTGAGAACGAGAAAGAGATATCGAAATCATCTATATATTGATGATCGAAGTTCATTGGTTGCTATTCTCGTACCATCTAGCTGTTAACTGGTGAGTCTGGTGACTATCGACATCAATATTAAACAGTATAAGTATAATGTTTAATAAATATTTTATCAGATTTATCGACAACAACAAAATAAAAAAACAGCCAAAAAGCGTGACATTTGGTTATCGCAGGTGGGACGGCGGGATTGCTTCAGAAATGCGGGACTGTCCCGCGAATTGCGTGACACTTGGAGGGTCTATATTGGTAAAATGCCCTACGACTGTAGGAGGAAAAACACTTGGAGGATCTACCTCTAGAGTGGAAAGTTGAAGCCACAGATTAAGAGATCTGTGGTTGAAGCGTTTCCATGCGGTCAATCCGACCAACTAAAATTAATTATGTTACATAATTTAATTGCTTACATAGCTTTCTATGAATTAATAAAATTGGAAATAAACTCAAAACATTGGATATTTTATATAAATTTGAATAAAGAGAAGATAAAATTGAGAATTTCTATTGATTGTTACAATGCAGTGAAAATAATTTTTATATTATCAATATAAATTATGCAATTATGACTTTTTTTATTAACAGATGACGCCATTTTCAAATCAATGATGATTGCTAAGTGATAGAACTGAAACAACCTTGCCACAGGCTACCCATCTTGCGGAGACATCAACCAGATTGTATAGGATAGGTATCTTTGGGCCTGGAATCTATGAAAGAAGTTTTCAAGAGGGGAACCCGTGAATTGAAAACGGATTCTCTAAAATGGAAGGCCGAAGCATTTCTACGCGTCCAATCCAGCTGACTATAATTATGCATTAGTTTATATTAGTCTGAATTATACCATCAAATCACACTTGAGATACTTTTGTCAATGGACACTATTAGAGCATTCCAGAGGATAATCATCCTCCTTGATGGATCATCCAGACGATTAAAGTAGGTGTGCAACGGGTCAGGCCTGGACCATTATGAAAAACTGTAGGTGTCGAATCTGAAATTGAACCCGAATTCTCCAAAGTGATAAGCGATTGCTTTATTACGCGGCCGTCTGCCCAACAACCATTAGTTGGAAAGAGGTCTAAAACCTAGAACAAAGATATTCGAAATATATTAAATGAATTTTATAAATATCATATAGAGTGGTGGCCGGATGTTCGGGTGGTAACGCTGTCAGCGTGCCACGCAGGAGGACCCGAGTTCGTGCCCTGGTCTGGTATCTCCTGAAACGTTTTTTCGTGGTACTGGACTAGGCCCGGCGATCCCCGTCCTTCACCATCCGGCCCCCTCCCTAGGTATGGGTGCAGCCCGTGGTTGGAACTGGCCCTGCCCCTTGGTAATCTCACAGATTAGAAGGGGCGTAAAATATGCAAAAATAAAAAATATATCATATAGAGTGCTTCCAGAATCTATATTTACTATCACGTCACTGTTTAATAAAGCGCTAACTTGCATCTGAAAGATCCGAATTTAATTTTCAAGTCTCACATATCCAAAAAACATTTCAGGATGGTCCAGACTCGATTCGTATAACCCCATCCTTTATCTAATGGCTGATCCTACCATTACTGGAATCCAGTGTTCAAGCACCTGTGATGGATACTGGAACACTTCGCAGCTTAGAATCTCCGATTGGAAAGTAGAGTAAAACAAAAAAGAAAGAAAAATTACCGGGAGGCATAATTACCGGGAATATCGATCGTGTGATTCAACATAACGTTGAATCACACGATCGATATTTTTTTTATCACCACTTTCCAATCATTTTGTCGATTGTCAAATGACGGGGCTATTTCAGATCTTATTATATGCTACCTACACTTGTGGAGGGATCTGTCGGATTATAGAGAGGGATCGATGGACAAGGCCATCAAGGATTTTTATTCTTTTTTGTTTTGCGCCGCTTTCCAAACAGAAGTTACTAAGCCATCTACATGGTCAGTCCAAAGTCGCAGTAGAAGCCTGCTATACTTTTATCTTGAAGGATCCGCATTAAATCCCGAGCCCTACTTCCAAAAGTTTTAGAAGAAATTCGGGCCCGTATCGTTGAGCTCCATCCTCCACCTGATCGTTGACCCCACTAATGATATGGGTTGCACATGCTTACAGTGGCGGATCTATATAAGGGCTAATTGGACTTGAGTCCAGAGCTCTCAAACTTTTAGGGAACCCAAGGCACAGTGCAAAAAAAAAAAAAAATGTAACTGTTAAAAGAAGAGAAAGAATATAGAAGTGTAAAATAATATCTCAAACGAAACTTCACAGAAAGTTAAATCCGCTGCAGAATGCGTAATATCCTGGGGGTGGAAAGTGACATTAAACTACATAAATAAAATATAAGCGGTGCACATCCATGGTAAGGTCCATATCACCCAAAGCGAGTATATAATATACTCGCTTTGATATCACCTCATCATATAAAAATGGGATTCAATGAGCTTGATCTGTATCTCTCCTATAAAAAGTTTTGGAAGTGTGGAACTCTGGAATTGAAAACAAATCCTTCATGTGATAACTCAGCATTTTACCACATCGGTGGTAAAGTGCTGAGTTATCACCTGAAGGAGTGTACGTCTGGCCGACATTTAATATTTAATATACTGATAAATCAATAATTAGGAAGGGGCATGAAAAAAGATAATACTGATGATATATGACGGCGTCAGCTAGATAGTCAAGTGATTAAATGTTTGTTTACCAATGGAAGATCAGAGTTCGTTCTCGGGTCTCAAAACTATAAATTTTTTCAGGATGAATTATGCTCAGCTAGATGAATTCTATTTTTCATTTGATAGTGGCCGACCCCACTACAGGTATGAGACACTCATCTGTCACTCCGCTTAATTAATAATCCCCGATTGGAAATCGTAAAACAATAATTTCCATCACCATTATCAATAGTGATGGCTTCATCTTCCACCATAACCACCAGATGGTTATGGTTAGGGTAGGGTGACCATTCGTCCCGAATTTTCCGGGACAGTCCCGAGTTAAAGCCCCGTGTCCCGTATTAATATATGTCCCGGAAAATGTCCCGAATTAGATAATTCATCATATCATGTGAATATTATAATATTTGATTATATTTTATTCGCGCGTTTCAGCGTACATGACTATATGAACGCATTCACTCATTTACGTGCATGCTTATGTTTACAGTCACCACACACACACATCATCAGAATCAGTCATCACAATCACACATACACATGCACACACAGTTTAAGATTAAACAGGATTAAACAATGATTTATTTAAAAAAATGAAAAACAACTTTTAAAATTAAGCATAATTTTAAAAGTAATTATGCTTGATTTTAAATTATTTTAATTTTAAATTTTATTATAATAATAAAATTTTCTCATAATTTTTTAAAGAATTTGTATGTTTCATTATTATTAGTAGATAAATAAATGAGCTTTTATACAGATGGATTACTGTCTTAAGTTGTTAATTCATCATATCATATGAATATTATAATATTCGATTACATTTTATCATTTACATGCATGCTTATTGTTACAGTCACCACACACACACACACACACACACACACACACACACACACACACACACACACATTTTATTTGCGCGTTTCTGCGTACATGACTATATGAACGCATTCACTCATTTACGCACATGCTTATGTTTACAGTCACCACACACACACACACACACGCGCACACGCGCACACGCCACACGCGCACACGCGCACGCACACACACCAGAATCAGTCATCACAATCACACATACAAATGCACACACAGTTTAAGATTAAACAGGATTAAACAATGATTTATTTAAAGAAATGAAAAATAACTTTTAAAAATCAAGCATAATTTTAAAAGTAATTATGCTTGATTTTAAATTTATTTTAATTTTAAATTTTATTATAATAATAAAATTGTCTCATAATTTTTTAAAGAATTTGTATTTTTCATTATTATTAGTAGATAAATAAATGAGCTTTTATACAGATGGATTACTGTCTTAAGTAGAAACTGGAAATGGAAGTTATTTACATAATATATTGGTATAATTGGAGAGTATATTATTTTCACTTTTCAACTGACATTTTGATTTTTCTGATTTTGTAGCAGACGACAAAGAATCGTACGCAATGGACGCTCTCTGTCCCGCATTATATTACGATAAAAATGGTCACCCTATTCATGACCCCATTTTTCATTACGAGATTTTTCGCGACCCCAGTATTAAATATGAAATAAAATATACAAGTACATAAATCATTTACACACATATTAAGATGAACACAATCAGGCAACTACATTGAAAATACATATGTTGTCACTAAGATGAACACAATCAACCAACTGCATTGAAAATTCATATGTTGTCATAGGTTAAATATTCGACGTTTATAAAATTACATATAAACTGAAATTCAAGTCTTCGAATTTAATTTTTGCGACCCCAGCATTTCTTTGCTGGGTCATGAATTTGTTGGGTTTGCTGGGGAGCTTTGCTGGGTCATGAATGAAAAAATTCATGATCCAGCAAAGTTCTCAAACTATGGGTCGCGACCCATAGTTTGAGAAGCGCTGTTCTAGGAGGTTCTAAAACCAAGAGATGATTTTTCAAAATGGTTTTTATATAAGGCTTAAGATTAAATTCTCTTAAAGGTTTCTTCTTTTTAAATTTTAGGTTATCTACAACACGTTTGACCAAACTTAAACAAAACCAAATTAGATCCTAATTCTCACCCTTCCCACGTTTCAAAAAGTCTTTTGGATGCTAAGTCTCTACTCACCTACCCTGTTTCGGAGAGCATTATCTCCAGATCACCACTATTCGAAATGTACAGTCTATGACAGAAAGGTTTTGACATCAGCGGAAAAGGTTCGGCTTTCGTACTGATGGATTACTGTCTTAAGTAGAAACTGGAAATGGACGTTATTTACATAATATATTGGTAAAATTGGAAAATATATTATTTCCACTTTTCAGCTGACATTTTGATTTTTCTGATTTTGTAGCAGACGATAAAGATTCATACGCAATGGACGCTCTCTGTCCTGCATTATGTTATGATAAAAATGGTCACTCTAATATATAAACATTGGAATTTCTCCTTTCTGATTAGTTTTCTCTCTATAAACATTAAGAAATTCATGACATTCTCCCATCACTATATATCTATAAACATTATTGTCACATGTACAACTTTCCTTTTAACAATTAATGGAAAGGGTCACATGATTGATTCATTTACAAATTATTAAATCAAATTATTACTAATCTTCTAAAAATTTCTCTCATATGCCTAATAATAAATATTGAGCAATGGATTAGCATTTATTTATTAATATTATTATTATTATATTTTAAAATTTTCTTATGGAGAAAGAGAACAAGATGCTTGAAAGCATTCTATAAATAAATCTGTTCAGATAGCTACTAATTCTTTTGAATTGATTTAAATAGGATATTGTTAGGAATTATGTATTATTAATAACTAGTAATGCATAAATATAAAATTAATGAATTGATAACAATAATAATAGACTTTTTTTTTAAGGATAAATGAATAGTTCTGTTGCTTACTTAGGTGTGTTCATTGTTTTACTATTAACAAAATTATAACAGAGAGATTGAATAAATGAATGCATTTTGGAATGAATCAATAGTCATCATTGCATGATATGCATCAACAAAACATTTTTGTATTCTACTTTAGGTACATATGCCATTGGTTCATAACTTGGTCACTATAGTACATTGTTTTTTAATAAAATTTATAATAATTTAATTTTAAAATTGTCTGTTAATTCTTTTACTCAACAAAAAATTTTTATAAATTTTTAAATTTCAGATTGGTATTATGTGGCATATGAAAATCCAGTTTCATCTAATTCATTTGGAAAACTATTGAGGAAAATTAATTCTGAAGATTGGCAATTGATTGTGGAGAAGAGTGTTCATATATTTAGTAAGACACTTTATGAAACTTTAAAATTATGTTCATTTTATAATATATATTTAGAACTATAGATTTTTATCAGATTTGAAGGAAATTCATGTATATTGTCAGGTTCTATTAGAGGATAAAGCTTTACTAAAAATGAAAAAATGATTGAAATTCATTCATTATTACATCAATAATAACAAACCAAATTTATAAGATAGAATTTTCAAATAAAAAAAAAGTAAACTCAATTAATAGAAAGGATCACAATGATTGATCCATTTATCTTAATTAGCTTGTTTTAGCATAATCTAAGAATGGCAAATCTTTAAAAAACATATATCCAAACTGGTAATAATCTTTTAAAAAATTTGAACCTATGAGCATGCAAAAAACTTTTTTTGTATGCTCATGATAATATAGAGCAATATAATATCATTTATTTATTAATATTATGTTCTAAATAAGTTCTGTTGGAAAAACTTTGATATCATATTCTATTTATTAATAGTACTTGATGATGGACAATAATTTGAATGTGCAATAAAATTTCAATATAACCACTCCTCATCTTCCTACAAGAGTTTGATTCAAACTCTGCAACATAAATCAATATGTTTGAAAGTCAGAAATATCCTAAATTTATGAATTGTCATTACAAATAATTATTATGACATAATACATTATTATAATAAATTTAATGAACACCAGAAATGTGAAGTGTAAGTTGTTCTTCAAATAAGTGTGAATATATATTTAATATTTGTTGATAAAATATTTTTTGCTTATACCATTTGGTTTATAACATATTTTTATGAATTTTCAGATTATTCATTAATTCTTTAGATCCTTCAGAATTTGTTCCTCATTATTCATTTATCCTTCTCAATTATCTGTTTAGGTCAGGTAATTGAGAATTTATTGTACTTACCTCATAAATAAATTAAAAATATTCCCATTTATTTAATATGTAAAAAATTTTCAGAATTTGTTTGTTTTTGAATATGCAATTACTTCTTTGCTACAAAGTCACACTATCTTTTCAAAAACAGAACCTGAGTTAGCTCTTTCTGCTGTTAAATACAGAATGATTACTGCAAACTGATCCACTAGAAAAATTTGGAAATTATCTATGTTATGAAAAATATAATCAAACACATTATTAGGATTGTTGGCATGCTGATTTTGATAATTCAGTTAAATTTAATCTTTGACTTCTGGAAATGGATTATTTATCTTATATTATTTATGAAAAATAAATCAAAAGTTTCAATTAGAAAGTTACAGAATATGCATAGATAACTCTAAAAATATTATTTTCAATTTAATTACAACATTTATTCATTGGTCAAATTAAAAATAGCCAAATAAATGATAAATTATAAAAATTTTAAAATGTGCAAAAATATTGTTTTGCAATGTTTCCTTCAATTTGTTCCTCTTCATGAACATAGGAGCAACATTAAGTGCATTGTTTAGAAACATCATTTCATACTCTGGAGAATTTAGATGATGTTTATGCAATTTCTCCCAGAAATTAATAATCTTAAGGATTCTCATCATTTAGTTTGGGGAAACAAGGACATCAATCAAAGAGGGAAGCACTTATTGGAATTTCTAATAAGTACTAATCTTTTTGTTTTAAATAAGGACAATGTAAAAGCAGAAGGAAGGTCACTGATCTAACATTAGGGACTACAAATGTTTATGATGCATCTGAGGATTGGAATGTATCTAATGAGCCATTTACTTTGGATCATAGATACATTTCCTTTAATCTAATGGGTACAATACATATTCAGTTGAAATACAGAGATCCAAGAAAAACTAATTGGGCTTCTTATAAAGAGGATCTTAATTTTAATCTTGGGAATATTCAGAGCAGGTTTTGCTCAATGGTGGATTTAGAAATGTTTTTAACCAGATTCTGAGATTCAGCAGGTAATTCTTCTTTTGATGGAAATTCCAGCCATCAAATCTGCCTGGCAGTCTTATACTTAATATTAGAACGTTTTTTGATAAATCTAAAAGGACAGGTGAATGAAATATATACAGAAGTGCTCTCATCTATTATAATAAAGCAAAAAGATCTTCCTGGAAAAGATATTGTCAGAGAATTGAGAAAATACCTGAGGTATCCAGACTAGTGAAAATAATGTCCAGAGGGAATTATTACAAAATTAATAGTATTAGACTACTAGATGGCAGGATGACTAGTACTTGCAAGGACTCATAAAGAAACTCCTTTGAGTATACAATCCTGGGTTTCCTTTGATTGAAGAATTATCATTTTCACAGGGAATCCTTAAAATTATTTCTGACATTTCTGGCTCAATGGATGTGTTTACCATACCATGAGGGAAGATTGGGATCTTGTTTAAAGGGGTGATCAATCAATTAAATATTAGATGGACTCTAAGTAACTTTTAAATCCTTCAAATCTGCTGAGCCAGATGATATTTCATCAGTGTTATTACAACAGGGCATTGACCTTCTGGCTTTGCCTCTTTGCTATGTGTTCACAGCCTGTTTAGCTTTTGACTATGTTCTGGAAGCAGGTAAGGGCTTCCTTCATACCTAAGCCTGGACATAGTTCTTATATAGAGGCTAAGTACAATCCAATCAGCCTGACAACATTCTTATTGAAGATGATGGAAAGAATGGTGGATAGATTTGTTAGGGATGGGTCTTTAATAAAGTGTCCTCTTCATTGCAGTCAGTTTGCCTATCAATTTGACAAATCGACTGAAAATGCTATTCATGGCTGTGTCACTCATTGAGAGAGCAGTGGGATACAAAGAGATTGTCTTAGAACATTTCTTGATATTCAAGGGATATTTGATTAGACTTTTTTTGAGCAAATTAGCCTTGCAGCAAGCAGACATGGAATCTCTTCAATAATTATTCATTAAATTTATTCTATGAGGAAGCATAGAATTGCTTATAGTACACTCTATGAGGAGAAGTTAAGATATTCACAGACGGGCTATCTGCAGGTAGGAACCTATCTTTCCCCTGCTGTGATGCCTGATAGTGAATGATCTTTTGATTACACTGAATAGGCAGGGTTTTTTCACTGTTGGTTGTGTGATGACATTGACATTGCTGCAGTGGGAAAATTTCCCAGGATTGTATCTGAAAGACTTCAGACAGCCCTTGTACAGTTTCTAAATGGTTTAATAAAGTTGGAGTAACTGTTAATCTAGCAAAGACTGTAATTCTACCTTTTTACATGAAGAAGGCAGTTGGGGAATTATTGAGCCATCACTTTTTTGGCAAAAGTTTTGCAAGCAAAAAGATCGTGGATATCAAATATTTTAGAGTTAAGCTAGACAAGGAATTGATTTAAAAAACTTACAGACTATTGTTTGAAGGCTTGTAAAGCTATATGGACTTATAATGGCATTTTTGGTAAAACATGGGGATTTAATCCAGGGTTGTTATACTGGATATACACCATGATTGCGAGACCAATTATTTTCTATGTTGCCATTATTTCGTGATGAAGAGTTTCGTTAAAAACTTGCAAATCTGAACTTGAAAAGATTCAAAGGTTGGCCTGGGCAGAAGTTTATTGTGGGGAGCAAAATATCATATTCTTATTCCCTTGGATGGTTTGCCACTCGGTAATCAGGATGTAACATACAGAACTGCTATTGTTATCATCGATATATAAATAGGAGAAAATAAACATAGCACTAAGTAGCAGAAATACATTTAATTATATTCAATTCGGAACATTTTCAACCATATTTTGGTCTTTCTTCTTCTTTTGTATGGTAAGCTTGGTGGCTAAATTTTGATTGCCCCTTTCCACTTCAAATAAAGGTAGTAAGGAAGCCACCATATTTTGGTCATCATCACTGAAAATCATTAAAACAAACTTACAAAGAATAATGGAATTATAGAACAAAACATTGCATATATATTTAAATTTAACATAAAACAATAATATATAATAATAGGAAGGAACTGATTACAAAAATACTTTACATATAATTTTATAGATAAGACAAACTTTCCAGAAACTGCTTAAAACTCTATTAAACATAGTTCATTAAAAGTAAAGCACCAACTAGCAGCTTAAAATAAACACTCAAATTTATTAAAAACGTTTTCGGTATCCATATTATTCCATCTTCAGTTACACAATTCTAAAACAGAACTACCAGGTTCTAGAACAAAATAATTATCGGTTATTTTTCAAAATAAATTAACTTACTGAAGAACAGTCTTTGGTTATATGAAGGTTGCGTAAACTCAAACAAAAACAAATAAAATAAAATAACTGCTAACGTATAAATAAAATATTTAAGCATAAAATACAATAAAATAAAATAACATACAACATCATAATTAGCGGGTATCATTCTATAAATATTCTATTAGCAGCTATGTATAGCATATCTCCAAGCTTTTGAGATTCCATCTGCCTGGTGTATATTAACAACATTTTCTTTATTTCTATTGCTCTTCAAAATTTCGATTTTTTCTGCAGTAAAAAGTTCCCTAGGATCTTACACCTTTCTAATAATTCTGGCCTCTTCCCAACAGATATTAATATCTTTTTCAAAAGCTCTTTGTGCTAACGCTGTTGTAAGATTGCCCCTTTGTAAATCTTCCTTATACTCTTTTAAGTGGTCTTTGAGGTTCCTACTTGTAGCTCCTATATATACTTCCCTTCTGTTATCTTGGACGTTATGTAATGGTACTTTATATACTCCTGCCTCCAGATCTCTCTTTCTCCTACTCTTGTCGTTCCTTAATAAGTTGAATATAGTTGGCAACCTTTTATAGCAGCATTTTCTTTTAGTTTCCTTTAAAGTCCTCTTTAGCATTTTATATTGATGGATGTTGTATGGCAGAGTTATCCTATCCAACGTATCCATTAGACCAGTGTTTCCCAAAGTGTGGTACGCATACCCCCAGGGGTACGGGAAGAGTTTGGTGCCGAACTATAATATCAATCAGAATCAATTGTGATTATCTAATATATTCTTTTAATATATATACATATATAATTCTTTTACTTTACCCCTGGATCTGCCCATAAGAGATCACAGATTATTCCGGATCCAATATAAGGTATAGGACGTGAAAATTCTCTATTAGATAATTCATTAAACTGCACTAGGTTCTGACTATTAAGCCCACTACCAAACTTCTTTTTCTGCTCTAAAAATATATTATACATAAACTTTCTACTGTATCCGTGTTGGGCCCCGCATCTATAAATTCTATTAAGCTCTTCATTTAAAAAGACATTATTACTGCAATGCATTAATGCACGTCTAAAATATGTGCGGAAAGCCTTTTTTTTTATAGGTCCACGGATCATATGATTATTTTGGTATTAACACTGGCGTCTAAAATATGCGCGGAAAGCCTTTTTTTTTATAGGTCCACGGATCATATGATTATTTTGGTATTAACACTGGGGTATTCGTGGGTTTAATAAATACTGTAGTTTCCAGGCCTTCAGCTCCCGCTAAAATCTTAATATCAAGATAATCCACTATTTTATTATTCTCTTTAGAAAGTTTAAGGTTGAGACCGTATTCTGGTTTAGTAAAATGTTCAATAACAAGATTGCTTAATGATTGTTTTCCCCACATTATAAAAATATCGTTCACATATCATGTATATAATTTTATCTCATTTTTAACATTTAAAGGTAGCTGGCTTTCAATTTCTCTAACTACTATTTCCTCAAGAATCCCAGCCATTGGGCTGCCTATCGGGCTAAATATAATTTTATATTTTGTAATATAATAAATATAAAGTAACTAATTAAATAATAAGTGCATAATGATTTACTCCATTCATGGGTTAGTGCATTTTGGTGTTATTCCAATCAATTTAGAAATTGATTGGAGTAACACCAAAATTCTAAATAAATGTAATTCTATAGAAGAAGGCTGTTTTATGGAAGCTCTAATGATCTTGGAAATATCAAAGAAATATAATGTAATTAATGATAACCTAGATAACCAACTACCAAATGCATGGCTATTGGCTAATAATTTATAAATCTACATAACATGCAATGTTCTAACCCTACCCGTTATGTACTTATTATTTAATTAGTTACTTTATATTTATTATATTAGACAATAATTATATTACAAAATATAAAATTATGTGTAAAGTATTTTTGTAATCGGTTTATTTCTATTATTATGTATCATGTTAAATTTAAACATATACGTGCTGTTTTGTTCTATATTTCCATTATTCTTTGTATGTTTGTTTTAATGATTTTCACTGATGAACAAAATGTGGTCAGAAACATTCTGAATTGAATATACCAGTAATTAAATGTATTTCTGTACTTACTGCTGTGTTTATTTTCTCTTATGGTTTGCCACTGTCTTTTATTCAAAAATCTATGCTATTTTTGCATGTGTTAAAATCAATCTTGATAGCAGATATATTAATAAATATTATATCCTATTAGACCAGGGGTGGGCAATTATTTTCTGCCAAGGGCCGGATTAACAATTTTCAGAATGAAGCGGGCCGTATAAAAATTGAAATGTACCTAAGGCCGAATTTAACCTTATGACGCCATTATGTAATGAAATTATTGATGATAACATTAGCTAATCTATTAATAATTAATAAAACTACTTTGACATAAAATGACTACTCAAGCTCAAGCAAGATTTATTTTTGCACAAAGAATATTCCTCTCACCATCACACAGGACAAGAATAATAGTTGCACCAATTTATCTGCACACTTTCTTGTCAATCTAGCTATCGTGTGTAGTCACTTTTGTGATATTTACACAAAGAATATATTCGTGTATCAATATTATGTTTAAAATATACTTTTCTTGTGTTATTTTTTTAGTTTTTGTTTGTATGCAAAGAGTTCAAAAGCATCCGTAGAAACTATTTTTTTCATTAGAAACATTAGAAAATAATTCGTTCTACGAATAAATTCTGATAATTTTCTTTAAAAACATAAGTATTTTATCAAACTGATTGATTGTTAACAACCTATAACATCAGAATGTTACAAAATATTAGGTACCTACATAATTATTTTTGTAAAAACAAATTTACAACTTAATATGAATGGTGAAATTTACTATGTTCGTGGTTAATTATATCATCAATATTTGAAGTAACTCGGTAGTGTGCATGTACACTAGCGAGAGTATCCATTATTTTACACTACAGAGTATCCATTATTTTATTTTTTCTTTTCGACTAGAATTTTACAAATGTGGCATTGAAACTGTAATATATTCTAGTTTATGCGGCGGGCCGTATAAGATGCCTTCGCGGGCCGCATTTTGCCCACCCCTGTATTAGACAGTCAAGATGCTTTAAAAGCACCTGATAGCTTTACTTTATTTCAAAGCTTGAGTGAGAATGACATCATCTCATTGTGGAACTGGCTACCAGGAGTAGGGTTCAACTTGTCTGGGTGGCAGGGCACAAAGGGATTGAAAACAATAGGTTGCAGATAGATTGTCAAGAAAAGGGGCTTCTCATCCCTTTATTGGACTTGAGCCTGTCCTGGGCATCAGATCTAATGCATTTGGGTGAGTTGTGAGTACCTCTCCTATATGAGGTCTGTTCCTGGATTAAGGCAAGCAAATGCTCTTATTTTAGATTCTTTACAAAGAGCTAAAGAGTTTCTTGCATTACATAAAAATCAAGATAGGATTGTTACAGGGCTCCTCACAGGGCACTGTCATCTTAAGAGACATCTTCACTTAATTGGGATTGCTGATGGCCCCAATTATAAATGATGTCAGAGAGATGAAACTCCTCTGTACATTTTGTGTGAATATGCAGCCCTTTCAGTGCTAAGATATAATCTCCTAGAGTTTTTATTGCACTGGAAGATCTTTTTACAATCCCATTGAAGAAGGTACTATTTTTCATAAGTAAGATGGGACTTCTTATTGGATGATTTCGTTAGAGATGCACAATAGATCACTAGTTGGATTGCAATACTAGGCCTGTTTAAAGCCACCCCTCTTTCCTATAATCATCATCATCTTGAATTGAAAATGATTTAAATGTATCTGTATATCTAAAAATCTGTTCATATGATAAATCTGTGTAACTGAAGAGGGCAAGGATATCTCTGTAACTTTTCAAAAAATAAATTCTCCTGCTTAAGTGCTGTTGGTTTTAGTTATTTATTTGTAGTTTAATAGTTTTAATGTATTGTAGATATTCTAAAATTCTAATATTATAGATTTTTTAATTTGGATATTTGGTAATTCTCATTATTTGAATACCAGACAATAATATTTTACTGTATTTAATTCATATTTAGTAAAGTTCTTTATTCTTTTTATAAAATTTTAAACATATAATTAATTCTAAGCATAATACAATATTACTGACTTAGAGAAACAAACTTATGCAAAAACTTTTATAATAGCTTTTTAACACTTCCTGTTTTTATCAATACAGTGAAACCCCGCTCATGCGTTCCCGTATCGTACGACTTTCCCGCTTTAAACATCTATTTTCGGAAGTCCGAGCATTTTCCTATACATGCAATGTAAAACTTTCCCTCTTCCTACGTTTTAATTATATAACTTTTTTATTATGACGTCATCAGAGTTCCCGTTTCGTGCGTTTTCCCGGCTTGTTTGACTTTTTGGGCCGGTCCCTGAAAAGTTTCAAAATCGGGGTTTCACTGTATTTGTTAATATTTAGATAGCTCACGTAACAGGAAAAAATTTTACTAATTAAAATGTTTTCAGCCTAACTTGGAGGCTCTTGTCAGTACACTAATTCTTATACAATGAATATTTTTGAACATAATAATAAAGAACACAATTAGTTCTAAATTCTTTCGAATCAGTTCTTATTTTTCATTTTAAATGCTTTGATAAAAGCATTTATCAATTTTAAAAACTTAAAAAATGATAAACAAAAACTGGTTCTAAAGAATTTAGAACTAATTGTGTTCTTTTTTTATTATGTTCAAAAATATTCATTGTACAGTCAGACCTCGTTATATGGTCACCCTCTTATAAGGTCACCCCACTTATATGGTCACTTTTGAAAAGTCCCTGCCAGCTTAATAGGAATTCTGTGTATTTTGTTATCACTTATATAGTCAGGCATTAAACGTATGATTGCTTATATGGTCACTTTGACTTCACCCGAAGTGATCGAGCACGTCGCGCCACTGACTCCAACGCACTCGATCATCTGCCTGATCCGACTATATAAATGCGCATCAGGCAGATGATGCCACGCTACCCAATGCGACGTGACAACTCTTGACAGTCAATTTAAAGGCGCGACACTCTTGATCGCTTTGAGACAATTAACATAGCATTATCAAGTGTCTAACGAAAATTGTTCATTTCACTTGTAATTTATTTTACAATATAAGTGATAAATATGAAAATAGAAATTAAAAATTTGTTGTTCAATAGCATACTTGTTTTAATAAAATTTTTTGTTGTTTTCTCAAACATTTTATCTGCAAAACATTTTTTTTATAATACTATACTGGAATATTGTCGGGACACTAAGATATTATTTACCGAAAGAGGGCGATAAAAATTGTATGATTTTATTAACTACAGTATAATTGTTTCTTCGTTTTTCAAAACATGCAATCGCTAAAATATTTTAATAAATAAATAGTGAAATATAAAAAAAATTTAAATATTTAACAAATTAATTTTTTATCTTCAGATCGGTAAATTTTTAAAAAGAGAAATATACATAAAGGTTGCTGTTTGCCGACCGATCAACCAATTACAGTAATCAAATAGCTCAAAAAATAAACGGTAATTAAAATAAATTACTGCATATTATATGCTTTTTTTATTATATTTTGCAAAAGAATCTATAAAGATCGATTTATTTATTTATGTAATTTTAAGAAACTTTTTATTTCTTTGAGACAAAATATCGATTAAAACGTCAAAATTTTTTGGTTCCAATTGTATTGTCTTAATTGTATTTCACTGTAAATAAAATTTCATTGCCTTAATTAAGTTTTTCGTATCCCCGGATATATGGTCACCCCAGATATAAGGTCAATTTTTCCAAGTCCGCTGAAGTGACCATATAACAAGGTCTGACTGTATAAGAATTAGTGTACTGACAAGAGTCTCAAAGCTAGGCCAAAAACATTTTAATTAGTAAAATTTTTTCCTGTTACGTGAGCTGTCTAAATATTAAAGACCTTTTATAATATATAACAAATAATGAATTTTGTAATTTATGATATTTTGATGTTTTTTATGTTTACTTCAGATTTGAATTATTTTAAGATGTATAAATGATTCAAAATTTTTGTAATTATCAAATACAGTTTAGACTTTCCAGTAATTTAAAAAATTTTATACTTTCATTTTACGTATGTAGAAACTTGCTCTTATCATTTTGTAATATATAGCACATATTCCTTCTAAATTATTACTTTATTATAACATAATGCACATATTTCTTGACTTATGATTGCCTCTACTTATGACCATTTGTGCTTACAAAATTGTGATGTCATCAATAAATTCTGTGATTGGTCAATGCAGTTCAGTGAATTCGAGTCCCTTATCCAATTGTTTGATATATGAAATCATCCTATTCTGTATTTAGTTCTTATAATTTTGTGTTACTTATATT
The DNA here is from genome assembly GCA_000484575.1 of Olivierus martensii. Classification (NCBI taxonomy): domain Eukaryota; kingdom Metazoa; phylum Arthropoda; class Arachnida; order Scorpiones; family Buthidae; genus Olivierus; species Olivierus martensii. Next base: position 17,238 of record AYEL01087707.1, read on the forward strand.
TATTAAGATAATATATAGGGTCCTAGTAAATAATATAATGAGAAATCCATAAATTTTGGGCTTTACAAGTTATGGCTGTTCTGATTTATGATGATTGGGTTCAAAGTCAAACTCTGTCATAAGTCAAAAACTACCTGTATTGTTTTATGAAGAATCTTGAATAAAACTATGAATTATCTTTATTTTTGAAGTTATTAAATAACTGCTTTTCACTCTGAATTACCGTATATACTCGTAGGACCGTGTATAAGCCGAGGATTTTTTCTTGAAAAAAATTTCTGAAGGGGGTCGGCTTATACACGGATCAAAAATTTGAACTTTTTTTTTGGCTAGAGAAATTGAAGTAATAAGCAAAACCATAACTTATTGAGCGTCTCCTGAAGACCAGGAAGGAAATTTTGTAATAATTCATTTAATATGATGTCTCCTGAATCAGGAAGGAAATTTTGCAATAATTAATTTAATACATTATCAGGTAAAATTTATCTTACTCTGAATTGAAATTAAAGTAATAAGCAAAGCCATAACTTATTGAATGTCTCCTGAAGACAGGAATCATAACTTACTGAACATCTCTTGAAGACCAGGAAGGAAATTTTGCAATTGATCTTCTTCTTCAGCCATTATCGGTACACTGCTGGATGAAGGCCTCCCCCAATGCTCTCCATGTCTTCCTATCCTGAGCTTTTCTTTTCCACTTTCTTCCTGCCAGGGCCACAATCTCGTCTTCTCATTTAGTCTTTGGTTTTCCCTTCTTCTCTTTCCTGTCTTTGGTTTCCATTGTGTCACCAAGGCTGACCATCTTCCATCCGTTCTGCGGGCCAAGTGACCGGCCCAGCTCCATTTTAGTTTTTTTATGTGCATTATGGAGTCTTTAATTCTCGTTTGTCCTCTTATCCATGTACTTTTTTTTTGTCAGGTAGCTTAATGCCCATCATGGACCTCTCCATTCTTCTTTGAGTCACTTGTATTCTATTGATCATTTTTTTTGATAATGTCCATGTCTCACTTCCATAGGTAAGAACAGGGAGTTTACATTGATCAAAGACTTTCTTCTTAAGGCTCAATGGGATATTGCTCTTAAAGATGTATTTTAGTTTTCCAAAGGCTGTCCAAGTTATCTGTATTCTTCTTTTAATTTCTATTTCCAGATTTCCATTTATATGAAGATTATGACCTAAGTAGTTAAATGATTCTGTTATCTCTATTGGCTGATCATCTAATTTGAACCTAATAGGAGGGGCAAATCTGTTGCACATGATTTTAGTTTTTTCTCTGTTTATTTTTAGGCCAATCTTTGAGCAATCTTTCTCTAGATCATCAATCATTTCCTGCAATTGCCAAGGACTTTTTGAGATGATTGCAATATCATCAGCATATCTTAGATGTGATAACCTTTTACCATTAACTTTAATTCCCTTAGTCTTCCACTTTAGTTTTTCAAATATAAGCTGAAGTGCAGCTGTGAAGAGCTTTGGAGATAGTGAATCACCTTGTCTAATACATCTTTCCAATATGATTATTTCCTTCTCACCGTTTCTTGAAATTGTTGCTGTGGGATTTCTATAGATGGCATTTATGAGGTTAATATAGCCTTGATGGATGTCCGCATTGTGAAGTGCTTCACAGATTGTTTTCATTTTGATAGAGTCAAAGGCTTTCTCATAATCAATGAATGCAATATAGAGCAGTCTCTCGTATTCCATTCTTTTATCTATTATCTGTCTCATGGTGTGTATATGATCTATTGTGCTAAATCCTTGATGAAAACCAGCTTGTTCCATTGGTTGTAACTTATTCAATTCATTTGTTAGTCGTACTGTCAGTATTTTTGTGAATATTTTATAGATATTTGAAAGAAGGCTTATGGGTCTATAATTTTTTATATCTTCCTTTTTTCCTTTTCCCTTGTATATCAAAATTAAATTTGCATTATTCCATTTTTGAGGTATTTTCTGTTCTAATAGACATGTATTGAAAAGTGATTGTATATACATCAGCATTTTATCTCCTCCCAATTTTATCATTTCTATTGATACTTTGTCTTCACCTGGCTCTTGTTGTTTTTCATTTGTTTTAGCATTTCTTTTATTTCAATTAAAGTAATTAAAGTAATTTTATCTATATTCTCTTCTTGATAGTCCATACTTGCACTCCATTTTTTTTCACTCTTACTCGAATCATCCTTATAGAGTTCTGTATAAAATTCCTGTATTCTTTTTATTATTCTTCTATTGCTTTTTGTGATTGTCCCATCTTTCTCCTCTATTGCCAAAATATGTTTGGTACCTACCGTGAGTAAGACAATATAACACAGACATGATTAAAAACACAATAGAAAATAATCCATTTAATATGATACCAGGTAAAATTTTATTTTACCCCGATGCGATCGAGCATGTCATGCCGCCAACTCTAACCTGCGTCTATATACTGTAATCAGATAGGCGACGCCACACGGCCCGATACGACGCGAAAACTCGACAATCAAGAATCTTACCTAGGATTCATATTTGAATGAAAATATATATTTTTTTCAGATTTTCAGTACTTTACATTCTGTTTTTTCGGGCCTCTTAAAACAGAGATGCTTCTCATCAGAAAAGAAGCTGAGAAGAAATTTTTCTTGCTAATCGAACTGATTAATTTTAAGCATCAAATTTTGATGAAAATATTTTCAGCATCTTTTTATAATCTATAATATTGACTATATAATTGAGAGCTAACAAAAATTTTTTTCTTCTTATCAGCATTTATCCATAGTTTGCATTTTTTTTTGATTGGTGGAAATCAGAAAAAAATATATATGTAGTTAGTTTATATTAGAAGCACATCAATATTGCTTTTTCTGAATAAATTTTAATCATAATATAGTTTAAAGAATCAATAATTTGATTATTCATTAGTGTTTGATTAAATTAATTTATGACATCACGTTAATTACATTAATTAATTGCAATAAAAGTATAAATTATAGAAATAGCAATAATTTACATTACTTGTATAAAGTTTATGTTAAATAATTTTTTAACTTTTCAAATGAAATATTATAATAAATTAAATAGAATTAATAAAATAAAATAAGCATTCATCAATAAAATGTTTTATTATATAAATAAGTTGCTAGTTTGAAAAAGTACACGTGAAAATAAATATTAGAAAATATCTCGTGTAATTATTATTTGTTTGAATGAAATTTTCAAGCGTTATTAGCAATCAACGATCCAGTTAATCTTCTATTAAGCAGAATAAAATGAACGAAATTAGCTCATTATTAAATTAGTAGTAATCAGATCCTGCATTGCGGGGGGCATCACTACAAAGAGGGGGCACTTCGATGTATGTAGAGTCCTTAAATTGATATAGTACCACATTCAGCCCCATTTTATATTCTCGATCGATAATCACAGGTAACTTTATGGAAAGTAAACGATAATACTATATTTCTTTTCTAATTTATAAATACAGCAGTTGCTTACCTGGCAAACGAAGAATGTATTTGGAAAAGTTTTCCTTGCAATATTTTGTAACCACTTCTTTTTATCTCTAATTTCTTTTACCTTGCGGCATAGGAAAGAATCTATAACCCTTTCTGTTTGATTAGAACAATTTACAACACTATAACAAGGCATGTTCTTAAAAAATAATCAGAAAGCCTATGAATGCAATGATAACTTCCTATCTAACAGGATATAAAATGGCCGATTTGGCGGCATCTGGTGGCGCAAAGAAATGTGGTACTCTATATCTCTAGGTACTTTATTAATATGAAGTTTGATTCTTATAAATAAATAAATTGCCATTTGTTTGGGGGCGCCTATATCAGCTTTGCAGGCGAGCGACATCCAGTTTAGCGTTGGCCCTGATAACAATGATCACATTTTGGTGATATTCAAATTTAAAAAATAAATAAATATTAGTATAAGAATAATAAAAGATATTAAAATTAAAAATGATTTTATCATTGTTGCCTAACACTTTGGATTAAGCCCGGGATTAATATGAAATATCTATATGAGGGATTCACAAGTAAATCAATAAAAACCTTTCAACATGAACAAAATATATAATTGGTCCTGGTTCTCTCTGATATATTTTTTATAAGTTTTATTTTTATTTCCAATTTAATAGTGTTGTAACGGGAACAGAGTCGCGAAGAATCGATTCTTCAGTAACTTAAGTTCTTAAATTCTTAAGTCGTTGATATCTATTGACATTAAACTATCAATTAGCGTTAATTTAAAATTTTATATTAGATAACTAGCGGTTAAAGCTAACAGCAATTCTAACGGAACATTTTAAAACCAGGACTGAGTCGAAATAATCGATTCCGGAATCAATACCAAACGAATTAGTAATGAACAAAGTATTATGTACTGTATATATATTTTTAGTTTGAATATAATGTAGACAATCTATAAGATAATGCGAAAATATATAGAAATGTTTATAAAGCAATAATATAAACTTAATGTTAAAATACCGAATATATAAACAAAACATAATAATAAAAAATAATAAAAGAACAGCACTGTACGCAGTAGAGAATAATTCAATAAACATCATTTATTCACGGAACTAACGCTTTCGGCATTTCTGCCATCTTCAGGTTCCAAATCATAACGAATTTGTTTGTTATTCATTCTTTCTTATAAAAGATTTCAGAGTTCTAGAATGATTTAAATGAAAACACAAAACCAAACAAATTTAAAATAAACAAACACACGGTTACCATAGTTACCCATTACTTCATCTTCATAGTAAAGAGCATGGATAAATTAAACAGAATATAAATAAAACATAATAACGTCATAACATAGAGTCTGTACATAAAGCTGATGACCGTGATAATTCGAATTTAAGCGCAATAATTCAAATTTTGGTATCAAATTATAAACTGCGATAAATCGAAAATCGCAATAATCGAAGCCGCAATAATCGAGGTATTCCTGTATTTCTGTTTCAGTCTCTCTACCAACATCAGAATTATATATCATTCAAATCAGCACTTCAGTAGAAACATTTAACTTAAACATGTAATATAGTAAATGTTTTTGGTCAATTACAATTCTCATCAGCTATATAAAACTATTACATAAACTTTAAAATACAATGTATATAGATATCCTATGAATAGAAAACTCATTGAACAGAACATCAATGAGTTCTATATGATCAGTTCAAATATCAAAAATATTTATAACTCTATTGGTTATCATATGCATAGATTATAAAATTGGAAAAGATTGCCAATAAATGATTTTAACATGTTCTTTACATTTTTCTTATTTATATACTGGGAAATATATTTGGCAGAGGAGGAATTCATAGAAGTCATATGATAAACAGGCCCATTTCCAGATGAACATATAGCAGCATATGACTTCAAATCATTGTATCCACAAATCAAGGTAGAACCAACCTATCTTGAACTGTGTCAGTTAATCTTAGAGCACCTTCCAAAAGAACAAGCAGATCCTAAACTCATGAAGGACATATGCCACATAATAATGCATCAATCATACTTTTTATTCAACAAACATTTCTACATTCAGCAAAAAAGAGTAACTATAGGAAGCCCAATAACAGATGTATAGACAGAATTAGTCCTCAGGAAAAGAGAAAGGATAGCCTTATAATACATATATCTTATATAGTTCCAGCTCTTAAAGCAGGCAATAACTCAAAAACCTCTTCAAAACACAGAAAAACTTTTTATTTAAAGTACTTTTGACTCTGTTGAGTCCTTGTCAGTAAACACTACAAACAAACTGAAAAGAATCCATTAAAACTCAGTTATGCATTCTAATTTTTTTGAAAATTAGAATGCATAACTGAAAATTAGAATGTATTTTCGAATGCATAACTGAGTTTTAATGTATTCTTTTCAGTTTGTTTGTAGCATTTATTGATAAGGACTCGATAGAGCTGAAAGTACTTTAAATAAAGTTTTTCTGTGTTTTGAAGAGGTTTTTGAGTTATTACCTTTTTTAAGAGCTGGAACTATACAAGATATATTACCATTGAGCAGTGAAGGGTAGAAATGTCTTTATAATACATAAGTAAGAAGATAGATTTATATATGTATAAGATATGTGAGCAATATCTGTGTTGACTGAAGGAGAGGGAGCAACACTATGAAACTAAATTATCTAGATATAATGATAGAAATAAAGAATGGGGAGTTTGAAACATCTGTATACAGAAAGAATACATGTCTATATTTTCATACCTAAAGACTTGGATGAACCTTGGATTCATAAAGTGGCAGGCATTAGGGTACTATTAAAGCATATAGAAACTCACTTTACTACAGAATTTAAAAAATGAGATTAATATGAGTGGACAGTACACAGGCAAAGCTATATGGATACAATAGGAGAATGGTAGACAATTTACAGAAGAACATTAAAAATAAAGGCAGAAATATTAATGAGACAACTTCTATAGTGAGATCAGAAAATAGGACAAGATATAAGGCAAATGTATCTTTGTCATAAAATAGGACAAGATATCTTGTCCTATTTTATGACAAGGATACAATTCCACATAAAGAAACAGAGTCTACCAAATAACCATTATGATCATGACATCAATAGGTTGAAAACTATATAGTAGGCAGGGACAGCGGAAGTGGGTGCTAAACTATAGGGGTACCAAAAATGACTGGAAAAAATCCACAATGAATTACCTTTTAAAAATTCATTTTTAATAATAAATTTTCAAAATATTGTAGTGTAGAGTATTAAGAAAATACCATATTACTTTGAATTTAAGCCACAGTAGGATTTTAAAATTGGAAAATTAAAAAAATAAAAATGATTTTATAATAGATATTGAAAAATAAGAAATATTTTTATTTACTTAAATAGGCACTAATATACATAATAAGCTACCTAATTTATTAAGAATCTTTTTCAGATATACTATCACTTTCATTTTTTTTTAAAATAGTGCTATCTTCTTCCAAATATGTTCTAATCAATTTTTCATCAATTCTGTTGTCATCCATGCATTCTTTGTACTCGAATTATAACATCCTTAAGAAAGTTTTCCTTGGGTACAGTTTTTTTTTTAATAATAAAAGGTAGCAATTTGTTTCCATCAGAGGTTATAAACAGCATTATAGTAATTTGTAATTTTTGTTATAATTAAAATATGGCCAGATATGGATTCAACAGCAACTGGATTAAATCAGAAAAGTACGAAAGGGGGACCACCGAATAAACTCTTATCAACAGTCGTAATACTATGTGCACAAATAGAGCATAAAGCAAAAACCCGAAAGTTGGGGAATGGGAGATCGGAAGAAATAAGATGTTAAAATTTTTGCTTTGAATTTAAGCTGCACCCAATTTTTACGTCTTAAAAATTTAAATAAAAAGTGCAACTTAAATTCGAAGTAATATGGTACTTTTTAAATAACACAAAGCAGAATGCATTCTTCTATAATTTCCAAGCATTAAATTTTTAATTGATTTCATATAAATATATATAAAATAAAATTTATTCTTAAATAAATATCATTTCTATCACTGCTGTGCCATATTATTAAAATACTTACTTTAATGAAACTTTTAATACTTTGATACTTCTAATAAAAAATGATAGAAAGCATTATCAATGATTTAACTCTAAAGAATAAAGAACAGAGTGAAAAGAATATAGGAAAGCATGAAAAAAGTTGGAAAGGATCCTACCAGAAGTTTCGCAAAAAAAAAAAAAAAACCTTTTCTTATGATATGTAACAAAACATTGAATAACTTCTATTCCTTAATTACAAAGAATATTGTAGTATTTAGGCAACTGGAACATAGTTTGTGTGTAACATCTTCCAAAAATAATATTTAATTTTTTAACTTTTTGTATAGTGTCTGGAATAGCTATTTCATTTGCCCATATCACAGCATGATCCTGATTTCTTTATAAATACTAGTAAACCCTAGTACTAGTACTAGGGTTGATTAGTAGTTACCCTAGTACTAGTATTAGGATTGACTATACTTAATGGCAGCATCGGAAGTCAGTATCAAGTCTATGGAAGCAGCGTATTACCAACTTCTGTGACTATATTAAATGCACAAAGAACAGTCGATTTCAATGTAAAAGGTAAGAGAGTCAGTAAGAATGGTGTTTATTTTTATGTAATCATGTCTCTGGGTTTTCAGTTTTCAGTTTCGAATAATCATTCAATGCAATTTGCTTCGTTTGACAGTTAATCATGCAGCCTTTTGAGAATAACTTAAAATTACAACTCTCCACCAATTTAAAATAGTTAGAATTGCTTGTGTGAAGAACATCATTGCACATCTGATCATTGTATACATTATAGACACACAGATAATTTACTAATTGTTGAAATCATGTTAATATTGTAATTTTATTCAAAGTTTATAGCTTATTTGTCAAAAACTTTCATTATTTTATTGCAATTTACTGTAACATCACAAATATTTTAGTGGACTATATCATTGGCATAATGATATAAATGAACTTCAGCTCTCCCATAGACTCAATACTGAATTCCAATGCTGTTGTCAAGTATAGTAATAGTAAATAATAGAATTACTAATCATTCTGCATTTTAAATCCAATTGATGAGGAGTCCCAGACATCTCTATTGAATCTAAATACTCTATTAGGACTGTAGATTCTTGCTCTTATTTAAAAGTGCATCTACCTAAAGCACTGCCATGAATCCCACAGCTTCCTTAACTTTCTTGACATTATTAGATGTAATAACCACTGGAAAATTTTAATATTTCTTTTATATTTTCAGTTAAACAAACACTTCAACAACATAATAATATTGTAGAAAAACGTGACTGGATACAACATAATATAATCACATTCTGCTCTTTATTTAGCTTTCTTTTAGCATTGTGTCACAGCATTTCAATACTATAAGTCAAAATTTCATTTGTGACCTTAATTTATTCCAATAGTGAACTGGATTTGGAAAATTTTTGAAATTATAAAAGAAATTATCCATTTATTTCAATAAATGTCATATTGTTGTAAAACTTGAAAGTGGAGAAGTCAGCTTATATACAGATTTCAAATTTTTACAGATTTTTAAATTCTGAAGTTAGGGAGTACCTTATACACAGAAGAACTTATATACAGGTATATACAATAGTAACATTTTTTTTTATCATTTGCAAATTTGAACTATAATAGTATTTTGTTGTTTATTGGAAAATACTAAGTAACTTTTTAATTAAGTGAATTATATTGTTATTTATTAGTTTTAACAAAAATAATTTTCATAATAAAATCCATAATTAATGTTTTTAACAGAAGGTATTGAATTTTTTTCAATTTTTTAAATAATAAATAAACAAAAAAAGTGTCAATTATGGACATTAATAAACAAACAATAATTTGTATATTTACTGCTGCATTAGGCATAAATTCAAAAGTTGCTTGGCATTTATTGGTTCAGAAATTCAAAATCAAGTAGTAAAAAACAAGCTAAATAAAGAATAACTACAGTGGGTGATTGGTTAACAACTGTTTGGATAATGAACACTTTTGCAAAAGATTTTTATTTTCAGACAACGAACACCTCACAGAACAAACTGTGGGACCTGCAGACTGATAGAATGACAGGTCAGCCAGATGGCTGCATGGTAAAGCTGTCCTCCTGCATGGTAAACCCGGATCCTCCAATTTTTCAGGAGGGGTCCAGACCCAGCCCATTGAACCTCATCCTTTAACAATCTGATTGACCCCATTATGGGTGTTGGCCAACCTGTGATAAGCTCTATAAGTGGCTGCCGCCAGATAAAAATATCTCATGAGGATATGGCGGCTTAAATAATCTAACAGAATGGCATGCTTAAGCCTTGTGCATTCGTGGACTTATGGGTAAGGATGGGAGAACAGTAGTTTTTCCTGTTTAAAATGAACATGGAGACAATTTAAAACAAATCAAAAATTTATTAAAGAAGGTAAGAGAGAGATTTTACAATATTTTAGTCTTAGAATGGCATCCATATCAGGTTGAAGTCAATAGGCTTGGGGATCTCTACAACGAAATGCTATTAATCTCTTCTAAAAAATCCTGAAGAAGAGAAACAAGCAATCGACATTGGACAGATTCTTTAATGGAAAATAAACATAATAGATATATTATCAAATAGTTTCTTAATTCATTTTGAATAAAAAAATCTTTATCAACTAAAATCCAATTCTGAATATTTAAGAAATTGAGTATTAAGAAACATCAAGTAATTATGGAGAATATGAAACAAAAATACAAAGTTATCAACAAGAATGTTAACAATTCATTACTTCAAAATTTGTATTTATGTACACAAAATTTTTCTGTTTTTTGAAGTTACACATTATTTTGTACATTTTAACCAGAAAAATATTTTTTGTTCGTTTTTTTTATGTCATAGCACAAAACTTAGTCCATGTTTTATAACATGTATGTATATATATATAAGGTGCATCCCAAAAGTTTAAAGAATGGGATTTTTTGGCTGATGCAATTGGTTTAATTATTTCCGAATGGAAGTTGTGCTAAAAGACAAAATAATACATGAGAATACATTGATTTATGCAGGAAAAAAAATTATATTTTATTATTTAATTAATTAGCAACAAAAACATGTTTTTGACCTGTGTCAAAAGTTTAAAGAATTTTTCATAACTGTATGAAAATATACAAAATAATATTCTGAAAACAAATTAATTAATAGATGTAACTTCCATTTGCTTTAAGCACTTTACACACACGTGATTTCATTGACATTACCAAATCTTGATGAATTTCAGGTCGAACATCATACCAGCTCTTAATGATTTGCATATTCAGCTCATTAACAGAAGAAAATTGACGATTGTTTGCATAAACCGCTCTGGTAAGGATCCCCCAAAGATTCTCTATAGGATTCAAGTCAGGGCTTTTGGCTGGCCACTTCATTACAGTAATGCCTCTTGCCTCAAACCATTTTCTTGTTGACCCTGCCGTATGGATGGCGGCATTATCTTGCTGGAAAACAAAGTTAGGACCAGCCAAACCTTCTGCAGATGGTAATAAATAATCATTGAGGACTCTTACATAGTCACTTGCCTTCTGTTTACCAGTTAGAAATGCTAATTCAGTGCACCCATTGAAAGAAAAGCCATCCCAAACCATAACAGCTCTGCCACCTTGCTGTCAACTAAAAAAATGATTGCGGTTCTTTTCGAAGATCATGCCAATATGATGCGCATCCATCCGGTCCATCTAAATTCCATTTTTTCTCATCACTAAAGATTGTGGTTACCCACTGGTCATCCCAAGTCTGATGTTCCTCTGCCCAGGCCAGGCGTGCGGCTGTGTGCACTGGAGTGAGATGTGGTTTCTTTGCCATCTGTGCATATTCAATGTACCCACATTGTCGAATTCGCCTGTGAATAGTATTATTAGAGACATTTATACCAATTACCTGTCGAATTTTTGACAGAGATAGCTGTTGGGTTGATGCTAGCCGTACTATCTGACGATCATATTGCTGTGATGTACATCTTGGCCTCCCTGGATGTGGCTTCTTGTCATAATTATTGGCTTTTTTAATTACTTTATATACAGCAGACACTGAACGACCCAATTCAGCTGCAATATCAGGTACTAGCTTGCCTGCAGCCTTCATTCGCCAGATTTCTGCAACCTCTTCCAGAGAAATCTCACATTTTTTCGGCATTTTGAAAATATTTTATTTTACTCCATAAAACGGTTACTATGCAAATTAGTGTACATGTATTTATTGTTTGATTCAACACAATTAACTTTATTTTTTAAAAACCTCTAGTTTTCATCTGATTTCCAAAATTCTTTAAACTTTTGACACAGGTCAAAAACATGTTTTTGTTGCTAATTAATTAAATAATAAAATATAATTTTTTTTCCTGCATAAATCAATGTATTCTCATGTATTATTTCGTCTTTTAAAGCAACTTCCATTCGGAAATAATTAAACAAATTGCACCAGCCAAAAAATCCCATTCTTTAAACTTTTGGGATGCACCTTATATACATGCTCTGATGGTATTTTATATTCTTGTTACATGTTTTCCATAATTATTTGATTGCTTTTTAAGTTTCAAACTGTCATAACCCCATACATATTTAAAATCAGACTCATGTTAATATGGATTGTTTTTTATTCAAAATGACTTCAGAAATTAGTTCTCTAACTTACTATGCATAGTAGATCCTCATTTATTTTGATATAAAGGATGATTAATGAAGATATTTTCATAAATCATCCTCTAAATATAAATTACTACATGTGTACTCTGTAAATTTAAAATACTACACACGTGTGTGTGTGTGTGTGTGTGTGTGTGTGTGTGGGGTACTTTAAATTTACACATCATGCAAATTTTCTTACTATTAGACATAAATTAATTGATTTTTTGGAAAATATGGCCCAATTTTCTTCATTCTTGTCTTGCTTTATTCAGAGGATTAGCTGATTATTCAGCTAATCCTCTGAATAAAGCAATAAATTTTTTTAATTGGCTAAATCTTCATATCATGTTTTCAGTGATCTTATATATAGAAAAACAAATTCTGAAAAATGTAATACTTGAAAAGAATGCCGACACTGTTAAAAAGAGAACAAAAAACATAAATTGTAAAAATTTCAAAAGATTTTAATAAAATTAAGTACAATATCATAATTTTAATTTTTGCATATTAATTAGCTTAATTTAATACATAAGTGGTGAGACTCTGAATGTCACCACTCTTTATAGCTAGATTGAATAATTTTTTTTTTGGAAAAATTAGAATTTTCCTAAATCACTAAGTCTTCCCAATGTATTCATTACATTTTGCAAAGTATTAAAATCAGCCAATAAAAAATACCCATAGTCTTATAATCCACATGAAATCACTCATGTTATGAAATGTCATAATTTTCATAATTTATTTTTAAAAATAGCTCATTACTTTATAACATTGCAGTCACTTATTTTGCAGTGCATTGTGATGTGTATAAAACACATGTCAGAATGCATCACACAATAAATAATGATATTACTACACTTATGAACTAATGTATATGTAAGTTATGTTTTGTTGAAGGACAATCAGTCTTATACTTTGACTGTGTGAGAAATTAAAAAAAAATATTTACTTTTAGATTTTCCCTCATTTATCTTGGAAGATTATATATAATATATGAATCTTATTATTTTTATTTTTAGTCTTCCATGGTTAATGAATATATTATCTTTCATCAATCCTCCAAAGCAAATTATAGTTCATTCATTTGTAGAATTTATGCATTATTTTTGTCATCTGTTTGGGAAGAATTTTGTGAAGAGAAAAGTTAAACCATTGTTTCTAAATAAAGTAAAAATTCCTGAGGAAGAACTAAGTAATTTGTATTTTATTATAATTTTTAAAGCTTCATAATTTTGTATTAAATTTTATTATTTTATATAACAGACTTTGGTGTTCATTTAAAACATCCTGCTCTTGCTGATGCCACTATACCTGTTTATGCAGCTGGAGTTTTAACAGTATTTCATCAGGTATGAAAATTTAATTTGTGTGTACAATGCATATAATATTGAAAGTTTTTATTTCTTGTTAACTTTTTATGCTTAATTATTTTGAGTTCTTCACATAAAATATTATGGAATTTTTAAATGCATGTAACATTAATAAAAACTATTTTATTAATAATTTCAAAAATAATATATTTGCAGCAACAATGCATAAATAAATTGCAGCATAAAATTTTAATATCTTATTAAATTTCTTTACCAGTATTGTCAAGTATACATTAGATGAAATATTGTAATAACATGTGATTATGGTTATAGTTGACGACAACATCACGAGTCAGTATTGAGTGTATGGGAGCAGTCTATTTTAATAACGTGTGATTATCTTTATGGTTATAGTTGACGACAACATCACGAGTCAGTATTGAGTGTATGGGAGCAGTCTATTCACAAGTTTGTAACCTTATATTAAGGTGCATAACAGTCGATTTTAGTTTAAAGGGTAATACCACCAAAAGAAGACATCCTTTCCAGGAAGTGTGCATATTTTCGCATTGTTAAAATGTGATAGAAAACTTTGTGGGATGTATTTATAACAGATAGTTTTGTTATGAAATAACTTTAATAAAATCATATTATTCTTCATGAAAACTCTCTAATTGTTGCGATTAAATGGCAGTTCATGAACACTCTCTAATTGTTGCGATTAAATGGCAGTTTACTGTAATTTCGTGATTAGTTTAGTGAACTATATAGTCTTGCGTAATGACACAAATGAACGTCAACTCTCCCATACACTCAATACTGACTCGTGATGTTGTCGTCGACTATAGTAGTAAGTTATCAATAGCAGGATTCTGTTTATATAATTGTCAAGTTCTTAAACAGATTCCTTCGAATTTAATAAATTTTTGTTATTTTATTATATTTAATTAGGAATTAATTGAAAAACAGTTAGATTTTTGTTGTTTGCTATATTTAAGATCAAAACAAAATCCAAATTAGCTTATCGGACCTTAAAATAAAATTATAAGATCCAATAAGCTAGTTTGGATTTTGTATTATATTAATTTAGGATTTAATTGCTAATTTAGTTTATTTAAGATCAGTTTTAGAATCAAAGATTTAATATATATTTTGAAACAAATTAATCAAAGTGACTAAATTCCTATAGATATAAATATATAATTTTCAAATTAATAAATGATTGTCATTTAGACTTTTTGTTAAAGTTTATTTATTTATTACATTTTTGATAATATACACAAATCTTCCCCTTAATTTCCTTTACCAGGTCGTGAGTGGTAATATATGCAAAAGATATAATATTTATAAATAAATATTGTTATAATGCATTATAAAACAATGTATATAATGTAAATGTATAAACATTTAAAAAAAGAAAAAATTCTGAAAGATTTGAATAAACTTTTATCATTTTTAATAACATCACTGTGCTTCAATACATTAATTAATTTGATTGTATATTCTGCAATTACAAATATGACTACATTCATAAATCATTTAAAAACCATTATTATTTTTATCTTGTTACTTCTTGCATAGTTATCTGTAAAGTTGTTGACAGAATATTAATATTGTACTATTTACACAATATTAGTCTGCTATTTGGATAAATGATTATAGACAAAATATAAATTGCTTTACATGTGAGATATTTATTCATTTATCATCATCATTATTAAAAGAACTGAATGAAATTATATTTTAATTTAATTTTTTTTTATTCATGCCAGAAAATTGTGGAAAATTTATGAATTTTATAGTGTACAGAATTGAAACTAGTGAAATTTAATCATTTTAACTTATTAAAAAAATTGTATCCTTGATTCTTATAACCATTGTGAAGAAATTCAGTATTATAGAATCATAATTGTAAATATATAAAGTCCTACATTATATTTATTTATAAAAAGTTAATAAAATAAATTTTCAAAATACTTAAACAAATTTTATAATTATATTTTAAGGATGAAGATAGGAAAGAATTACTTTTATTTTTGCAAGAATTATTATGTACATTATCTTTATGTCATGCTCCATTAGCAAGTATACAAAGTACAATATTAGAATTATGGTAAGATATGTTTAATAATTTTTTTTTTTTATAAGAATTGATGTTTTACATAGAATTTTTTATATAAAAAAGAAAGTTTATAGTTGAATTATTTTTAATGATATAGAGTTTTTATTATTTTTTAGTAAATGGTGATAAAATACTAACGAATAATATAATCTGTAATCTTGGATAATATAATTTTATCAACATACATAACCATGATTTGTGAAATTAAACATATTTACTGTTCAAACAGTCTACTATTGTCTAAGCTAGAAGTATTTTTTCTGCAATTACTGCTTTACATTTTGCATGATTATTCAGAAAAATATTTTTATACTATAGTATAATATATTTAACAATCTGTTGTCTTAAAATCATCAAGAAAAATAAATCATAACAATTAATAGTTGTTAGCAGATACATAATCACCTTATTTCACATCTTACATATGCACAGTTAATATTCATTTATTAGGAACTTTTAAGGCAATCCTCCATTTATTTTAATTTGACTTTTAGAAAAAAAAGCTTAATGTATTAACTTTTACTGCTTTACCGCCTGGTCAGACCAGTCATGCCTCCTCCATCCTGCATTCCAATAACTGGTCACCTCAGTCAAAGTTTAAAACCCAATAACTTTGTTATTTTTGCTTAAATTTAGAAAAAATGGTTAAAATCTCAAATTCTATCATATTCTTCATATTTCTGTTATATTAACCAAAAATTTGATTTTACATTGATATTTTAATAAATTTTTAATTAACCCTTTAATTCCAATTTAATCCGAATGAATTAATACATTTATGATCTTTGGACCCCCAAAAATTCAAGAACAGTTTGTCCAAATTTGTCCGACTTGCTCTATCATGCAACACATTTCACACCATTTCCTTCTTAGTTTATCTGTACTTCTTTTTTACAGATATCTTGATTCCTTCTTAGTTTACCTTTACTTTTTTTTACAGATATCTTGATCCAATAAATGGGAAAGTTTGACCCCTTGTAAATAATATGATTTTAGCACTTTTTCACACACAAAATTTGATAGTTGTAAATATTATGATTTTGCTGTTTTTCCATACACAAAATTCGATAAATTAGTTTTATTTTAAAATATATAAATTTCTATTTATCAGAGAAACAAAGCAACCTATACCACGCTTAGTGATCGATGCGGAAATCGGTGTCCTAGATTATGGCAGGAAATATCCAACGGTTTTCGAAATCAGCTGATTGTTTATATTAATTATATTTTAAATTTAAAACAAAAATTTAAATAATAAAGTAATTTGTGTTATCTGCAGTCGAAACAAGTAATTAGTAGACCAGGGGTGCATAATTATTGTCAAACAGCATCCATCCAAGGTCAATTGCTTGACCTTACACTATGGGCTAGTTACATTATGTTGACTAAGGGGAGAGTCGTGACAACCTATCCCCTTTGTTTGAAAATGCTATTATTGTTATATTTTAACTATTTTTTGAAAAATTAATGACTTAGAATGACTAAATACAGAGAAATAATTCACCATCTGCCATTTTTAAAAGGCACTGAGACAAATCTTGAATAAAAAACGTATAAAAAGTGATAATTTATCAAAAATCAGTGCTAAATCTGGCATACAAATGGCAGGACGATAGCTACGTATACAAATCATAGCAATATTTATTAAAATAAATAAATTTTCAAAAAAGTTGACATTCTTATACATATTAATACTTCTTATAAAATAGAAAGTATTTATTACACATTATTTTAAGAAAATAGGAAGAAAAATGGCTAATAAACAATTATTTTTAACATTTATTAGTAGAATACCGTATTTCATCTGCGAGAGGGAGAATACAATTGTTTATTTACATGAGGTATCAGATCACACTTAGCGGTATCAAATTACAATATAAATTGTCTTCATTAGTTGAAAAAGTTTTTTAGAATTATGAAGTATTTGGTATTATTAGATGCAGAATATCATCAAGAATGTAAATATATGAATATTTTTTTTATCCGATGCTGAAATCATGAATTTGAAAAATTATATATTGTTTACATATGCCAATTAGGCCTAATTGCGTTTGTATTTTTTTTCTTTTGGTCCTTAATCTAAAATAAAATGATATCAGGACACAGTATATGGACAACAAAGTCCAATTTTTTCATGCCTAAAAATTAAAATGTAAAAAAGTTATGGCAAAATATCGAATATTAAATATCATATTTTATATTTCTTGGAGCATAAAAGGGCGTGTCTTTTTTAAAATGAGGAGCGGTAAAGGTTAATTCTATATTAATATAATGCATAAAATTAAAAATTGTTTATTGCTAGAACCTAATGGCAATATAATGTATAATAATGCTTAAAAAAATAGCATCACTTGCTGTTTTTAGCTGTATATTCTAATACATGCAATATATCATCCTGTTACAATAAGCTCTCTTGGATGATAAAAAGTGCCATTAGTGATTTCATCATCCGATAAACAGCTACATATAGAATGACTTGTGTAATGCGATGTATTACACATGGAATACAATAAATTAGCCATCGTAAAGAATACCAATTATATGGACAGTCAGTGTTTTGAGATTGGTATTCTTTACGATGGCTAATTTTTGCAGCTGATTTCTCATAACTATACTCCGTCTCACCCTCAACTGATAGTGACATCAGAAGAGACGTCATTAACCGGCAAAGTGCTAAAAATGCAAAAAACATGTCACTCCACTGCCGGCGTTGCCTTGTCTGATCGGTCAGCTTGGATGCTCTTTTCACATTTATATCTATATTTATATTTTATATAATTTACAATAATCATTGCTTGAATAATAGAAAAACTATCTCTATAAAGGCACTTTCCTCTCACGTTATTTTTTGCGTTCGAGCAAGAAGCCATTTTATCAAATACGGTAATCTCGTTAACGGACGATAGCTAGATCTATATTTCTATCCAGTGATTGTCACCAGTACATTACTGAAATTATTTACAACTAATAAAAAGTATTAAAAACTACATACTTGATTTGAAATTAAAACCTATTGTAAAGGAAATAATTCTGTGATTTATTTTTTGAAGCAGATAGTTACAACCAAAGATCATGTAACGTCACTATCAGTTGAGAGTGAGATGGAGTATAGTATTGTATCAACTTGTTGCAAAGATAATCAGTAAATAAATATATCCACTTTTTGATTATTATTGTTAGTATTCAAATATTGCAATTTTATTATTTAATTATATTAAAAATGAAACAGTATAATAAAACAAATTGTGGCACTATATGTTTGATATGTATTTTTTATTTATTACTATTATTCCTCTCCCGAAAGATAAACAACAACAGCTTTTGGAGAAACAGTATGAAAAATTGTGATGCAATTTTTAAGCATTACTATATATATATATATACACAAATTTCCCCCTATACAGGTGATTCAGAAATACTTTTTAGAAACTTACAGGATAATGTATCAAAGCATGACAATGAAAAAAGTCTCTATGAACATAGGTCCTCAAATGCTTTATTTCAAAGATATTGTGGAAATTTGGTATGCAAATTTAAATGATTGATCCCATAGTAGGTAGGATAGAGGAGCATTAATTGCATTTCATATGTTGCTCAGTTGACACATTTTTCTCAAATAAAATCTTCTATGAGCACAATATAGATATTTATTGGAATAGAGCTGAAATCATAAAACCCATTAATAACGTATCTGAAATCTGATTAGCTGAGGCTCTTAGTATAAAAAATATATATTGTAATAAATACTGTGTGATTAGTGACAATCCCTCTGAAGCCATCCCAACCTCATGGGATGCATTATAAACATAATCTGTAGTCTTATATATATATTTTTATTAGTTTAACTTTTATTTTACCTCATGTATATGTTTTATAATTTTATATTTGTGCTTTAACAGCTATACATTATTCTATTATAAATGTTCTTGTATTTAAATTATTGTTCATTCTATTTGTAATTATTTTTGCTAACTGTTACTAAAGATGACTTTTTTAAACTGAATCTTTAGCAAGTAATAAATATCAATCTTTCACTTGAACATGTGCTGTTGTTGTTTTGATTTAATTTCTTATACTCAGTTGACATCTGATTGACACTTCATAACGTTTTCAACAATTAAGAAGAATGATATGCATTAGTACACTAATGCAAAGTTGGCTTCTGTCCATTACACATACGGACATGCAAATGGAAGCAGCACTGAAAGGTGCCCACAACAATGATGTAATGAGATTTGTTTCTGGCATTTTTCAGGGTGTTTGACAGTCCATGGTAGAGCACTGTAAAGCTTGTGTTGTGTTAGTGGGGGCATTTTGAACACTTGCTCTGATATCCTGTAATAGAGTCTACTGTTGAAATAAAACATTTGAGAACCTATGTTAAGAGAGATTTTTTTCATTATCATGCTTTGATACATCTGTTCTGCAAGTTTAACCAAGCATTTCTGAATCACTTTGTATATTGTTGTATTTTAGACCTGAATATAAGATTATCTATAGCTATTATTAGTCTGTTTAAAAATAACCTTGAAATATGATTTATATAAATATTGAAATTTTAATTATTTAATGTCATTATTTTTACTTTTTAGTTCATCGCCTGCCTATCATGAAACAGCTCTTGCTATGTTATGGGATGGAGTAGTTCATACTTCAGCACTAGTTAGAACAAGTGCAGGTCATTTATTTGAAATTTTAGTGGGTGTTGCTAGTGAGAATCTGTTGAAAAATAGAATAGTTCCTGCATTAGTGACATTGGCTAGCGATCCAGAAATGTATGTAAATTCAAATGGTATATATCAGGAATTTTAAAATAAATTTATTTAAATATTTTTTATTTTTTATTAGTGAAGTGAGAATTGCTACAATTCAAGCATTTGGGTCCATCTTAGAAGTTACATCACAGAAGGATGTATGATTCTTGTTTTATTTATTGAAAAATTTAATTATACAAATTGTATATATTTTAATTTTATATATTTTAGTTGTTAGACAAAGTTCATATGCAGTTCCAAACATTCCTGGATGATCCTCAATATTGGAATCAACATACATTTCAGTTAGAGATTATCCGTACTTTTGCTCGTGTTGGGCCCAATATTGATCCAAAGTATAGAGATGATTGTGAGTTTTTGAATATTTTTATGAAAATTTTGAATATTATCAATTATTTTTAGAAAATTAAATTGAATCTTCTTTTCTAGTTGTTTTACCAAAGCTAATGGCTCTAGCTGCACAAAATAACAATTCGAGTAATCTAACAAAGAAAACCGATATAGCAATGGCTTTATTGGAAGCATATACTGCATTATCATGCTGTTGTATCTTTTTAAAATTTATAATTTTAAAATTATTAAGATTTAAATTCATCAAATGAAATTGAAATATTAATTAATATTTCATTATTCTACTTATTCCAAATACTGCTTATTCTCTTACTCTATATTAAAATTAATTAAAGCACTTCTAGCAGCTGAGGAAAAGATTTCTTTAATATGCTAATGTTTTCAGCCCAATGGCCATCATCAGGCTACACAATTAGAACTAGAATCAGAATCTTTTTTAAACAAATTTTAATATTTCATTTTTATATATATTAATAATAATTTTTATTTTACTTATTTAAAGAAAAATGCCTAATGATATTAGGGTCGGCCGGATGGCCGCCTGGTAAAGCTTTGGCTTACCACCCTGGAGGATCCGGGTTCAAATTCCGGTCCCACACTTCCAGTTTTTCAGGAGGGGCCAGGCCCGGCCCGTTGAACCCCATCCTTCAACCATCCGGTTGACTCCATCATAGGTGTTGGCAGTTTTTCAGAAGGGGTCCAGGCCCGGCCCGTTGAACCCCATCCTTCAACCATCCAGTTGACTCCATCATAGGTGTTGGCCAGCCTGTGATGGGTTCTACAAGTGACCGCCGCCAGATACAGTATATCCCATGAGGATATGGCCGCGTAATCTAATTAACCTAACCTAACGATGTTAGGCCTAAATACATAGTTGATGTGGAAAAGGCGGACAAAAGCAATATAAAATAGTTTCACAGCCCATTATCTTTTATTTTTTTTGTGTATATTTATATGAATAAATAAGAAATATTTATTTAATTAACATAAACATTTTCTTAACATAAAATTAGTTATGAGTGATGTCGTTATAGCAGAATCAGTATTACCTGGTTTGAAGTCTCTCTTAACAGATTTGCAACAGTGTGATCCTGAACATGCAGAAACAGTTGATATCATGATCAAAGAATTTGAAACAAAGGCAGACATTAATAAGACTATTGAAAAGTAAATATGCTATTATAATAGAATACAAATCATAATTATTATTTTATTACAATAATCATTATATGACTTTTATTTTCAGTCGATCAACAGTTATTTTACAGTCATCGCCTGTTAGCATGGAAGACGTGAAGAACAGGATGACCAAAATATTCACAGCAAGACCAAATGCTACTAAGCCTAACATTCCCAATATATTTCAACTCAGGAAAAAGTGATTTGAATAAGATATAGATCAAATGAAATTGTATTGTATATAAATTACTTTTGAGAGTACACATCATGACAAATCTTTGAAGTTTCACTGATTGAAAGTCCCCCGCCCATACCACTCAGGCTTAAACCGATAACTTGAAAGGGAAAAATATTTCCTAATCCTCGTCGGCAAGTAAGACTATTTATGTGAAATAATTTACAAGATGTCAACTGTTTCTGCACAAAATATTTATTTGGCAAAGGGAAAAAAATTTCACTATAAAATCTTTGGGTTTCTGTACATATATCCTGTAAATTTGAATAATTAATCAGTTTAAAAACTAGATGATAAATTATCTAAAATTCTAAATAAAAAAAATTTTAGCCTATTGTGAAGTAATGTGATAATAGACATTTTCACAATATTTTTATATCTATAATATTATCTAAAAAAATTTAAATGTGAATGATAGAGTTGTAAAAATTCTTCCAGAACTTGAACTGTTAGTCGTGTTGATGTCCATAGAATGAAAGTAGCTTTCGGAAATGTTTGTATACTCTTTGTTGCCAGCCATTGTTCATTGTTAGTGTATATTTTATGTCACTTATTAAAAGTTGCACATATTATTCCAATATTGGAACATGACAAAGTTAAAGTGACAAAAAATTATATGAAATTATCCTGCCGAATTTTTTCCTTTAATATGTGATTGTATATATACTTACGACATTCCAAACCGTAGAAATTATTTCCATTCTTCCTGCTTTACTCTTAAATTTTTCTTTAAAATTTTAATTGCATATTAATGACTTTTTAAACATAAATTATTTATTATTTTTGTAAGATTATTTTAAAAAATTAATTCGGAAAATTAAAATTGGCATTCTTCCCTATTAATGATTCAGATTTTATCATCATCAGTTTGTTTTTTTACCTGTTATGTTATACTTAAGTTAATAATGCATATACAGTATTTATATTATTATTATATTAATTTTAAAATGAAAATTTTTATTTATGTAATAATTTGACGAGCGTTTACTCTCATTAATAGATAACAAAATTATAAATATCTCTTCTTCAGATACAAAAAAAATAATGCTGAAATATTAAATAAATTATTTTTTGAAATTCAGTTACTTATTAATATGCAACTGAAAAGAAATAATTTGTGCAATTTCCTGTTTTGAAGGAGAAAAATTGTGATTTTTTTTAATGAATAAATAACAATAATATTTGAATGTATAATGCAATTTTCTTTTATATTTTTAGAATGAAAATTTTATAAACAGTATTTTTAAATAAGTTTTCAAATTAAAGCTGGTTTATAGACCAATTTGTAACTATTTAATATATTACCATAAAATTTATGGTATTATATATTGAACTTAAAATATGTTTTAAGTAGATAATTAAATGCTGAATTTACATATTGCAACTTAATATCGAATTATATATCTGTATTTCTTTGTGAGCCAGTGAAAACACGTCACTGTTGGACTATATACCAGCTATTCAAATTATATATATTCCTTTAAACTGTGCATATCAAATAAGTGAACATATACAATTTGCAACAAATAAAAAAAAAAAAATATTTAAAATGTAGTGACAGAAATAGTCTAAAGTTTTATTTATAATAGTGTTTATGAGATTAAAATTTTTACTGGTTTAACTGTATACAGATTGTGAATAAATTTTTTATTAAACAAATATTAATTTTGAATTGAAAAAATAGTTGAATAGTTTTATTTTGTGAAAAGTTTTTTTTCATAAAAATTAATAATTTTAAAATATTTCTTGAAATTATAGCTTGGCAAATATTCCGTACTTTGATCTATCATGAAAATATGAGAAGACTAAATTATTCTTAATTGTTCTTTGTATCGTCTGCTCTATTTGCAACATAATTCTTCTACAACTAGAATATATTCTCCAATTATTTTATTTTCTATCTAAAAATATTCATGATTTTTAATGAATGCCATAAAAGGTAAGATATTTTCATATTAGAATATTGTTCTTATCTATATATTTATAAAATAGAATGTATCTGTTGTTCTGCTTAGATCCCACATTGTTTGACTTATCAGGACTAAACTTTATAGGGTGACTTCTCATGACTCTGAGGGTAACATAAGATACAAAAATCAAAATCACTCCAAAGGGTGGTACAGATTTGGGTCATTCTTTCCATCTGTTTCACTTGGATTAAGCAGTGTGGGAACCTATCAGCACCAAACTTTGCAGGGTCATTTCCTGTGAGTAATGTAGGGTAGGTACGCTGGGTCAAAATCAGGGTTGCAGAAATTGGATGGCAAATGATCAGACTCTGACTTCATCTTTTAAAAAAAATCCGACTCTGACTTCCTAAAATTTGTAAGATCCGATGGTGACTCCTAACTCTGGGCAGTTTAAAAATCCAACTCCACCCAAAAATCTCTGACTCTGCAACCCAGGATTGCAGAATCAAATGGAAAATGATCCAACTCAGACTCCGCCTTTAAAAAAATATCTGACTCTGATTCCCGACAGTTTAAAATTTTGACTCTGACTCTGCAACCCTGGTCAAAATTGCTCCAGAGATGGAGTTATAATTTATAATGTGTGTTTAAATCCTTCAGTCTGTTATTCTGACTATTGTTGACATTGTAAAGTATGAAGTAGTATGATGTCATGGTCTCTCAAGCATGACATTATCATGATGTAACAATGAATGATATCACAAGTGTCATCAATGTGTGATGTCAATATGCTATAGCAATGACATAACAGTTCTGATGTATGATGTAGTGATGGATGACATTACAAACTGTCAAAATGTATGACATCATTATGACATAGTAATCTCATTTTGTGATATAATTGTAACATAGCAACAATGCCACAAACCATCAGTGTGTTTGATGTCATTATGGACTAGCAATAAGTGCCATCACAAATGTTCAGACATACAATGTACATCATATTGAGATCAAGCACTGATGATGTTTTGGGACATTATCCATTGTTACAATGATAATATCACAAAATGTCAGTGTGTGAAGTCATGTATGACATCCTGTGACATTATCATCCACTCCAAAGGTTTTGATTTTTTTCCAGCTTTGTTTACAAGTAGAATATCATTTGTAACTATCAGAAAATTTTGCAAACCAGAAACTAATATCACCCTACAAATGATGTGCCAGAAATTCCTGGACAATGCTGAGTACACTATACTATTTTGGCTAATAATCAAATAAATATAAATTTATTAGAAGACTCTTTCAATCAACCCTCTATTATAAAATGGTTAAATAAGACATTTCAATGTGTTAAGCATAGCATTACATAGAATTGTGAAACAGGTAAAAAATATTCTTAATACTTTACAAAATTTTTTGTAAAGTTGTCAGTTTAGTCCAAATTCATTAAAATGAAAATTAGAGAATTTAATAAGATTTAAAAAAAAAATTTTTTTCATTAGTAAGTTGCTTGTTTGACATCATCATGATATCAAACAAAGCAGCATCCCGAAGAAAATGTTTTACCATAATGAGTAAAACATTTTCTTCAGGATGATAAAAACTCCTAAAATCACACAAGAAAATTTTTTAATTAATGAATTTAGCCTAAACTAATAATGGGAATTTTTAGTTTTTAAGATTCTCATAGACAAAAAATACTTTCTTAGTAAAATTTAAGATAATACTTACAAGTTAGTTTCAAAAATATTTCAATTGATATATGATTATAGATTTACATATTTTTATTGTTATAATTTTAGTGTGTGTGATATATTTTTTATTCTTTGTTTTATTATATTTAATGAAATATATAGACAAGAATGAAGGATTGCAGAGTCAGATGGAAATAATCCCACTGACTGCATCTTTTCAAAAAATCCGACTCTCCGACTCCACTCAAAAACTTCTGATTCCAGATTCCAACTCTGCAAGAATGCCTTCATTTACCAGAAAAATATGTCATAGAATAAACATTATTATTAATAGATTAAATAGTTTCTATTTTTGACATGGACACCAAATGGACAGAATTTGAAAAGTATATGATTCTCTCTATTATTTGCAACAACTTTTATTAAACAACAAAGAAATAATGGCTCTACAAAATATAAAATACAGTTATTCAAAATGAACTTTGCTACTAAATACTATTTTTGTATACTATTTACAAAAAGATTTCAATCATTTCATAAAAATTATTGTTCATATTTGATATTAAATTAAAAATATCACAGAATTTAAAGAATAGCACACAATCATCATAACAGTTTGCAAACAATATTTGATATTTAATGGCTTTGCCAAATAAATAATGATTTTGATCATATTGCTTTAACACCTAAGTTACTATTGTAATTGTTCAGCAGCATGTTTTAAACAACAGAATTTGAAATTTCAAAGCTTGTTTGTTCTTTTCTTTAGTCTTTGTAAAATTAATTTCTCCAGAGCCATCATTGGACTTTCAAATGCCATAGATGCAACAAAAGCAGTCAAATAAGAAAACAGCAGGAACCCAAAATAATATAATACCTATGGATAAAAAAAATATTAAAAATGAATTATCAGACTTTACCTAGTACTCAAATTTTTTAATGTAATTTATCCTATATTATAAATTATAAATCAAAATGCAAACTAGCTTATTGGACCTTTTTAAGGACAATAAGCTAGTTTGGATTTTGTTTTAATTTTAGACCTAGTTGTTAATTTAATATAAATTTTAAATTTTTATAAGATTGTAATTGGCTAGTAAACCACATAGAATATCATAATAAGGATATCAAAATTTTTATTAAATCAAATAATTAAATTATTCTTCCTTAATAAACTAATAGATGATGAGATTTCCATTTGTATTTGTTGATTTTGCTGTAAAAATATGTGCATTTTTTGTTTGAGTATTTAATTCACACATTTATTGATCTTTCAATAAAAATCATATTGGTGAATGTGTATCAAGACTGCATATTAAATTTTGATACATATTCAACAATATGATTTCCATTTGCATTTATTGTCTATTAGATAAGTGCATATTTAAATTGAAAGTTACTATAATTCCAAGTTTTTTTTTGAATATGAAATATGAAAAATATTAAGGTTAAATATTTGTAAAAAGGCATTTCAAACTACATGTGTAGCAATACAATATAATATGACTGGGTTTGTAACAAAAACTGTCATCTGCTACAAAATTGGAAAAATCCAAATGGCAGCTGAAAAGCAAAACTAGCATATCCTCTGGCTTTACCAGCATATTACGTGAATAACTTCGATTCCTGATTTTTGCCTAAAGCAGTAGTTCATTTGTATGAAAGATCATCACCTTAATAATAATGAAGAATAAAAATTCTTTAATAGATAACATTTATGACAAGCAAATTATAATGATAAAGTCAATGCTTTAAAGATACGAAAACATTATTTAATTTTATAATGGTCAAATTGCATTGCTGAGAAAGAAGCTTTGATATTAACATAATATCTATGGGAAATTGATTATGGGTTTGTCAGGTTTGAATTAAAAAAATAATAAGTTGTAAAGTTCCCACCTTTACAAGTTAAAAATTATTAACTTGGGTAAAGGTTGGAAGTACCTTTATATATACAATTTATTTATTATTGTGGATGAATCTGCAACCAAGTTAATAATTTTTAACTTGTAAAGGTTGGAAGTACCTTTATATATACAATTTATTTATTATTGTGGATGAATCTGCAAAGTTCTTCATAAACAAATGTCATATCCATTCCAATGATGATGCATTATGTACTAAAACAATATATCTGTTTAATGTGTTTCATAAATCAATGAATTATTTCAAATATAAGTGAATGAATAATTTAAATCTGAAAATTATTTTTCTAAAATACATGGCAGAAAAATTATATTTGATTAAGTATAACTTAATGTATGATATTAGTTGACTATATTTATATTTATTCCAAAAACAATCCCAAAATTTTCCTGTCAGAAACTTAATTTTTTTCTCTAAATAATTTCTTTACTTGATTGAATATTTAAAAATATTTTTAATTATTAAATAACTAATATTAAATAAAAAAGTAAGCTGTCTTTACCATATATTATTACAAAAATGATGATTAAAAGCCATTTTTTGGAAAGATATCATTTATAAGATTACAACATAATTTAATAAAATAATAATTACCATAGTATTCATCTCTTTTTTTTGGAAAGATATCAGTTATCATTTATAAGATTACAACATAATTTAATAAAATAATAATTACCATAGTATTCATCTCAAAATGAAGTGGTTTCAAAAGAGAGTTATAATACCATTGTATGATCATTGGATGAACAAGATAGGCACAATATGTTAACCTACTCAAAGGCATCCATATTTTCCATGACAATATCTTATTGACTGGACCTAATAAAAGTAATTTTTATGATATATAGTTATAAAATCATTTATATTTAAAAAAAAAGGATTAACTAATAAGATTATAAGAATTTTATTTCTTTCATTATTAAATTACAGTGGGTGATTAGTTAACGAACATAATCCGTTCCAAGACAATGTTCGTTATCCAAATTGTTTGTTAACCGATCATCGATTTACCATAGGTTTTTATGGGAATTTGATTAATTCGTTCCGAAGACCCAAAAAAACATAAATAAAAAATTATATAATTTCTTACTATGTTTATTTATATGTAATAACAATAATATATACATATATAGTCTTGCATTTTAATCTATTATGCTTATTTTCTGATAAAGAATCTGTCCAATATCGATTGCTTTAGAATTTTTCGGAAGTGATTAATAGCATTGTTGTGGTAGAGATCCCCTGCTTAAGTTTATTATGCTTATTTTCTGATAAAGAATCTGTCCTATATCGATTGCTTTTCTCTTTCCTTTAGAATTTTTCGGAAGTGATTAATAGCATTGTTGTGGTAGAGATCCCCTGCTTAAGCCTATTGATCTCAACCTGGTATGGGTGCCATTCTAAGGCAGAAAAATTGTAAAATCTCTCTCCTACTTTCTTTAATAAATTTTTGATTTGTTTTACGTTGTCTCTGAGTTCATTTTAATTGGGAAAAACTACTGTTCTTCCATCCTTATCCATAAGTCAACGAACACGCAAGGCCTAAGCCTGACATTCCATTAGGTTAGTTAAGCCGAAATATCCTCATGGAATATTTTTATCTGGCGGAGGCCACTTATAGAGCAGCCATCATCACAGGCTGACCAACACCCATGATCGGGTCAACCAGAAGATTGAAAGATGGGTTTCAATGGGCCGGGCCCAGATCCCTCTTGAAAAATTAGAAGAGTGGGACCCTGGGCTTAGATCCCTCTTGAAAAATTAGAAGAGTGGGACCCTGGATCCTTCAGAATATTAAGCCTCAGCTTTACCACACAGCCATCAGGCTGACCTATCATTCTTGAAAAATTAGAAGAGTGGGACCCTTGATCCTTCAGAATATTAAGCCTCAGCTTTACCACACAGCCATCAGGCTGACCTATCATTCCCTAATAGGCGGGTCCCACAGTTTGTTCTGTGAGGTGTTCGTTATTCGAACATGTGTTCTTTAACTGAAAATAAAAATCTTTTGAAAAAGTGTTCGTTATCTGAACTGCTCGTTAACTGATCACCCACTGTACAAAACAAAATTTTGAGCATTATTCAAACATGTGTTCTTTAACTGAAAATAAAAATCTTTTGAAAAAGTTGTTCGTTATCTGAACTGCTCGTTAACTGATCACCCACTGTACAAAACAAAATTTTGAGTATTTCATAAACTTCTTTGTATATAGTTGTTATATTTACATTAGCAGTAATCAATTTAGAACAGCTTAGAACTAATGTAAAAATTTGATAAGTTCTTTAATATTGATATAAATAATACCATTAGAAGTGAATATAAGTTAATGCTCAGACATATAATAATTATTTTATATATCTGAGCATTAACTTATAAATAATCATTCATCAAATCATTAAAATTGATCGTGATCAGCTATCAATTATTGGAGAAAATAAGATGTAAAAAAATTATTCCAGTACAATAAATTGATGCTTTAAATTGATCGTGATCAGCTATCAATTTTGCATCAATTATTGGAGAAAATAAGATGTAAAAAAATTATTCCAGTACAATAAATTGATGCTTTTCTATGATATTTAATAATTTAAATATTGTATTATAATCTTTCCATTTTTTTAAATTTTAATTAAATTAATTAAATATTGCTATGTAAATTTTGATTTTATTAAAAGATTTTTGATGAAAAAAATCTTTTTCAGGACAATTCTAGTGTTATTAATATGTAATATAAGATGACTTACTGTTAAAATCTACATAAAAGTAATAAGCTCATTCAGTAAAATAAATTTCATTAAACAATTTATCTCACCAAATGAACTTATTATCATTACTTTTAAGTAACAAAATTAATTCTTCAATTAGAAACAGTTTCAATATAGTTATTACTGATAGTCAAAAATCTAAATAGAGATTGAGTTGGTTAAAGAAATTGTTTGAAGTATTGGGTTGAAATGAATTCTGTTCAATAGTTTTATAATTTATAAGGAATTCCAAATTCCTGAACTCACTTTTAGTTCTTTAAAATGAAAGTTTAATTAATTGTCATATTTATTTATAGTTATAATATCAAACATTATATATCATTATATCAATATCTATAACTGAAAATATACTGTAAATTCTTTTTTCTATTTTTCTAGTACTTAGGTAGGATATAAACATTTTTATTACAGTTATTGTACAGTCACAGAAATGTTTTTGTGACTGTACAATAACTTATGTACAGTCAGGAAAACTTATATCCATAATATATGTATATAGTATAGATATAGCTGATGAGGGTCGTTAGACCGAAAACATTTCTGTGACTGTAATAAAGATGTTTATATCCTACCTAAGTGCTAGAAAAACAGAAAAAAGAATGTATCATTTAAAGGTAGCGTAATTTTCGATTATTAATATACTGTGTATATTTTCAAGTTTGCAAGTTAATCATGATTGTTAAATCTAAATATTGGGTTGAAATGAATTCTGTTCAATAGTTTTATAATTTATATGGAATTCCAAATTCCTGAACTCACTCCTAGTTCTTTAAAATGAAAGTTTAATTAATTGTCATATTTATTTACAGTTATAATATCAAACATTATATATCATTATATCAATATCTATAACTGAAAATATACTGTAAATTCTTTTTTCTATTTTTCTAGTACTTAAGTAGGATATAAACATTTTTATTACAGTTATTGTACAGTCACAGAAATGTTTTTGTGACTGTACAATAACTTATGTACAGTCAGGAAAACTTATATCCATAATATATGTATATAGTATAGATATAGCTGATGAGGGTCGTTAGACCGAAAACATTTCTGTGACTGTAATAAAGATGTTTATATCCTACCTAAGTGCTAGAAAAACAGAAAAAAGAATGTATCATTTAAAGATAGCGTAATTTTTGATTATTAATATACTGTGTATATTTTCAAGTTTGCAAGTTAATCATGATTGTTAAATCTATACACTCCATAAATATAATTAAAATAAATATTTTACTATTCAGTAAACATATTGTCAATAAAATTTCAAAGGTTAATATAATATCAGAAAATCTATATCTTAATAATAATATTTTGTATTTTCTTACCTCCATGTTCTGTTAAACACACAAAAATCACCCATGCAACAGCTATGCTCCATGCAGTACGAGAAACAGCATTGTAGACTGCACCAGTAGATAAACCAATGTCAACATGATATAAGCCAAATGTTACACTTAATCCGAAGAAAAGGGCTACAATCCAACCAATAGTCAGAATTATCTGTAAAATTTTAGTAATTTTAATTATGAAGAGAATAAAATATTAAATTATTATTATATTTAATCTCAACTTACAGTGTTTATGAATTTGCGATGATGATATGTTAAGTATAATGCATAACCTGTTATAATGCCAATCAAATATGATCCAATTCTGCAGTAAGGTTTATCATAAATAATATCAAAAAACTGATTCTCTCTGTAAATATAAAATGATGGAATTTTTTGATTAGATTACATATTTTTTGCCTTAAATGATTTGAAACCTGACAGCTGAATAGATTTTTAATAACTTTGCTTAATAACAAAGCTATTAAAAATCCTTAAAGAGTAAAAAAGCATTTTCTGATGAAGCATTTTTAGATATATATATATATATATATCTAAAAAAATGGCTAGTGAATAATTATTTTAAACATTTGTGTAGTAGAATACTGTATTTCATCCATAAGAGGGATAATACGATTGTTTGTTTACATGAAGTATCAGATTACGCTCAGCGGTATCAAATTACAGTATAAATTGTCTTTGTTAGTTGGAAAAGTTTTATAGAATTATGAAGTATTGGTATCATTAGATTGTTGTCGGAAAAATTTTTTAGAATTATGAAGTATTTGGTATTATTAGATGTGTAGAGGAAAAATTTTTTAGAATTATGAAGTATTTGGTATTATTAGATGTGGAATATCACCGAGGAATGTAAATATAAAAAATTTTTTAATCCGTTGCCGAAGTCATGAATAATTTGAAAAATTATATATTGTTTACATATGCTAATTAGGCGGCCAATTCTTTTCGTATTTTTTTTCTTTTTTTCTTTTTTTCTTTTGGTCCTTAATCCAAAATTAAACGAATTTTTTTTTCTCTTATTCTTTTGATTTTTCATCCAAAACTAAAAAAGGGCATTTTTTTTCTCTTATTCTTTTGATTCTTCAAGATCGGAAGAGCGTCGTGTAGGGAAAGATATATTGTTTACATATGCAAATTAGGCCTAATTGCTTTCGTATTTTTTTCTTTTTTTCTTTTGGTCCTTAATCCAAAATTAAAAAACTATATCAGGACACAGTATATGGACAACAAAATCCAGGTCCTTAATCAAAAATTAAAAAACGATATCAGGACACGGTATATGGACAACAAAATCCAATTTTTTTCATGCCAAAAAATTAAAATGCAAAAAAGTTATGGCAAAATATCGAATATTAAGTATCATATTTCATATTTCTTGGAGCATAAAAAAATGTTTATTTTTTAAATGAGGAGCGATGAAGGTTAAAACACAATGTATTAATTTGGAAAGAAAAGTAATCACCTTAGATTACAATTGGCCATGTGATTTTGAAAATTTTGTATATGTTACAGGACAAACCCAAATTCAGGAAATACTAGAATTTCCTAAAAAAACATCCTAACGCTTGTCAGATGTTCTAGTATTTCCTAGGCTGAACTCAAAATGCCAAACATTTCTTATTCAAAGTCCGGTATTATATCAAATTTCATGTATCAAATTACATATTTTATGAAGCGTAAAAAACGTTTTTTTTTTATGAAAGGAGCGGAAAAGGTTAAATATTGATATACTATCTATTTCTTCTGTTCTGATTAATAAAAAATAAAACAACTTAAAATAGATAGAAATGCACATTTAATTATCATTTAATAAAGGAAAACTGTGTCTACTTTTAGCTTAAAACAGTCCTCCTCATACAATTAAAATTGTATTTCTGCAGAGGAAGGCTTTAAGATTTCAATTCTTTTAGGAATGCTTTCCTAGTAAAACTGAAAAATTTTTTTCTACTGAATATTATTTTGAAAGGAAGGCATTTTCTCCAGCCAAATTTATATAAAATAATCCTGAAGTTCAGGTTTTGGATTGATATCCATATTCATTATCATACATATAAAGTTACTTTCATTTTAATAATTGTCATATTTTTTTCAATCTTCCAAATTGAATATCTCTTTAAATTTTCATTTGTTATTTGATTAATTCAAAAAATATTTGTTAAAACTTCATTAAAAAATATACAGCACTCTCTGCAGTTATGGGTTTAATTAATTTAATCCATTAACATACAATACAAACGCTTTCGGCATACATACGCCATCTTCAGGTATTTTTATCTCCTATACATTCGAATTTAGATAACGAACATTTATAAGAACATCGCTAAGGTAAAACTAAACGTTACCGAATACATTTAAAATTCACATTCACATTCGAAATTTCAAAGTACAGGCTTAGATTTAACCTTTAAAATAATAAGAATAACATGAAAAACTGCACTTAAACTATTAAAATAAACAATCTACACAGGTATAACACTTTTCACATCTCTCTTGTATCTGCAACACAGAAAATAGTATAATCGCTAACCTAACAACAAAGTCCATAAACCATCTACACCAGAGGTGGGCAATTATTTTCTGCCGAGGGCCGGATTAATAATCTTCAGGATGAAGCAGGCCGTATAAAAGTTGAAATGTACCTAAGGCCGAATTTAACCTTTGGCACCATTATGTAATGATATTATTGATGATAACATTAGCTAATCTATTAATAATTAATAATCTTATTTTGACATAACATCGGCATAAATGATGATAAAATCAAGTTCAAGTAAGATTGATTCTTGCACAAATGTATTCCTCTCACCATCACACGGGAAAATAATAGAGGAAAGTAACCAAATATGGAATACCATTTTGTTTTTTTACGAATGAAAAAACAAATAATAAAAATCAAAGACTTTTAATCGTAATTACAATCAGTCATACATTTGCGCTTTACTTAGTAACAGTCTTTTATTATATTTATTAATTATAAGTACTATAATTTCTCAAAAACAAAATCAACATAAAGGTATCTAATTATGGAATAGGTACCCCAAATATGGAATACTATTTAAAAACTACCAAAAATCAACCTTAACTTCTATGAGATACTTTAGGAACTTTGGTCAAATATAAAAAGGAACTTAAACTACTTGCAATAATCACAAATCCAGGTGTCGAACTCTGCACCAGCGCAATCATTATGTGCCCAGATTCCGCACACGAGGCATTTGTGCAGGTTTCTCCTCGAGTATCTTCAGAAAACAGTCTATGACAGAACATACACTCCACACTCATGATATTCAAGCTTACTGTTGATTAGTTATCATATATGATGAATCATTTAAAATTTGGATAGCGACTGAAATAAACGTTGTGTCGCTCCATTGTTGTATAGCAATTGTAAGTAATATCACATTACTTGATTTTCACCGATTCTTGTTGCATCCAATTTGTGTACGTTGAAATCATGTAGAAATCGCATAGGATGATACCAGGCTAAAAGTTTGACCTTGAGGTTGGCAATGATGCTATGAAACTGTAGACAGTAACTGTGGCCATTTGTCTATAGATAAGAACTCATTGGTTGGCTGGATGGTCACATGGTAAATCTGTGGCTTACCACCCTGAAGGATCCAGGTCCCACACCTCCAGTTTTTCAAGAAGGGTCCGGGCCCAGTCCATTGTACCCTATCCTTCAACCATCCGATTTACCCCATCATGGGTGTTGGCAGCCTGTGATGGGCTTTATAAGTGTCCGCTGCCAGATATAGAATATGAGGATATGGTGGCTTAACCAAGCTAACCTAACCAAGAACTCATTGAAAACTGAACAGATGTAATAATAAAGAGGCTGTTTATTAGTTATATTAGAATAATAATCCTTCTTCCATACTTCAGAACTGTGTTAGTGGATTACTTAAATCCTCTAAAAACACCAATATATAATTAACAACAAAATATACAATAATTACAAATGATGATGACTGCCACATGACAAAGACAGGAAGAATTACTTCATAAATGATCATGAATGACTTTTATACAAAAAATGATTTCCATAAAAATATAGCAAACTGATGACATCCATATTGAAAGGTCTAAAATTTATACAGAACTCAATTAAATTGGAAACATGTTAATCAAGATACTTAATCAACTTTTTATAACAAACTCTGTATTCTCTTTTAAGCTGTTCCTCATCAAGCTGGCTCTGCTCTTCATACATACTCAAACTACCTGCTCAAACTCCATAATAAAGTCAAAGAAATACAAGCACTAAATGCAGTTGAGAAGACTGCAATATACAACTTTTATTCAGGAACTAACATTTTCGACACCGTGTGCCATCCTCAAGATACTTATTTCATAATAACAGATAATAAAATGGCACTTCAATCCATTAACGTTTTCCGCTCCACCACCTTGGGAGCCAAGAACGCCTCCCCCGTATAGCGCTCCAACAATTTGGCAGCCAAGACAAAGTTTAAAACCCAATAACTTTGTTACTTTTGGTTAAATCGAGAAAAAATGGTTAAAATCTCAAATTCTATCAAATTCTTCATATTTCTATCGTATTACTCAAAAATTTGATTCTACGTTGATATTTTAATAAATTTTTAATTAACCCTTTAATTCGAACCTAACAATCAATACATTTGTGATCTTTGGACCCCCCCCAAAATTCAAGAACACTTTGTCCAAATTTGTCCGACTTCTCAATCATGTTCCATATTTTCTTCAGATTTTATCCTAACTTCTTTTTTACAGATATCTTGATCCAATAAATTATAATTTGGGAAAGTTTGGCCCCTTGTAAATAATATGATTTTAGTGCTTTTTCACACATAAAATTTGATAAATTAGTTTTATTTAAAAATATATTAATTTTAACTTATCAGAGAAACAAAGCAACCTTATATCACACTTGGCGATCGATGTGGAAGTCGGTGTCCTAGATACTGGCAGGAAATATCTAACGGTTTTCGAAATCAGCTGATTGTTTGTTTACATTAGTTATATTTTAAATATAACACAAAAATTTAAACAATAAAGTAATTTTTGTGTTATCTGCAGTCAAAACAACTAAACTGGTAGACCAGGGGTGCATAATTATTGTCAAACAGCATCCATCCAAGGTCAATTGCTTGATCTTAGGCTATGGGCTAGTTACTTTATGTTGACTAAGGGGAGAGCCATGACAACCTGTCCCCTTTGTTTGAAAATGCTATTATTATTATATTTTAACTATTTTTTGAAAAATTAATGACTTAGAATAATTAAATACAGAGAAATAGTTCACCATCCACCATTTTTAAAAGGCACCGAGACAAATCTTGAGTAAAACCTGTAAAAAGTGATAATTTATCAAAAATCAGTGCTAAATCTGGCATATAAATGGCAGGATGATAGCTACATATACAAATTATAGCAATATTTATTAAAATAAATAAATTTTCAACAAAGTCAACATTCTCATACGTACTAATACTTCTTATAAAATAAAAAGTATTTATCACACATTATTTTAAGAAAATAGGAAGAAAAATGGCTAGTGAATAATTATTTTAAACATTTGTGTAGTAGAATACTGTATTTCATCCATAAGAGGGATAATACGATTGTTTGTTTACATGAAGTATCAGATTACGCTCAGCGGTATCAAATTACAGTATAAATTGTCTTTGTTAGTTGGAAAAGTTTTATAGAATTATGAAGTATTTGGTATCATTAGATGTGGAATATCATCAAGAATGTATATATAAAAAATTTTTTAATCCGTTGCCGAAGTCATGAATAATTTGAAAAATTATATATTGTTTACATATGCTAATTAGGCCTAATTGCTTTCGTATTTTTTTTCTTTTGGTCCTTAATCAAAAATTAAAAAACGATATCAGGACACGGTATATGGACAACAAAATCCAATTTTTTTCATGCCAAAAAATTAAAATGCAAAAAAGTTATGGCAAAATATCGAATATTAAATATCATATTTCATATTTCTTGGAGCATAAAAAAATGTTTATTTTTTAAATGAGGAGCGATGAAGGTTAAAACACAATGTATTAATTTGGAAAGAAAAGTAATCACCTTAGATTACAATTGGCCATGTGATTTTGAAAATTTTGTATATGTTACAGGACAAACCCAAATTCAGGAAATACTAGAATTTCCTAGTCAAAAAAAAAACATCCTAACGCTTGTCAGATGTTCTAGTATTTCCTAGGCTGAACTCAAAATGCCAAACATTTCTTATTCAAAGTCCGGTATTTCTTGTTTTTCTTAGTCAAAACTCGAAGTGGCAAACAGTTAAAACAAAAGTCTTCATTTCACGTGTATTCCCACTCAGGATTTGATATTTGCCAGCAGAAATTTCTTTCTTTAGAGAATATCCACAAGGATAAACAAATCTTATTGAGGAAGGCTGCAATCTGTGTCAGTGGAAGTACATGGGACTAAACCCGCTTTCAATGCATGAAGCATTGTGTATCTAAATTATGCTTACGCAAAAAAAATAATATTTTGTGTAATTCTAAATGCCACAAAAGCCTACTTGGCAAAAATAGAGGTACCTAGTTTGTGTTTTTTATTTTTGTATTTACTCTGAATACAAAAATTGTTGATTAGTTGATTAAAAACATTCTTATAATGAACATAATGTATATTTTTATTTCTCGACAGGAAATAATAATTTCATTGTTATTTTCTGTTGAGAAAATGAAATAAGACAAATTGAAAACATAGGTAACTCTCATTTATTATTACATGATTAAGTTTAAAGAACTCCAATTATCAATTTTTAGTTTTGTTTTTATTTTTATGTACAAATATTTTAATATTTTTATTAGTTGAAGTTCAACATAAAATATGAAGCAAAATTTTTAAAAGTTGAAAAACACAACTAGGTATCTCTTATTTTTTTGCAAAGTAAGCTTTTGTGGCATTTAGAATTACACAAAATGTTATTCTTTTTAGCATAACATAATTTAGATAATAATGCCTTCATGCATTGAAATTGGGTTTAGTCCCATGTACTTCCACTGGTGCAGGTTGCAGCCTTCCTCAATGAGATTTGTTTATCCTTGCAGATATTCTCTAAAGAAAGAAATTTCTGCTGACAAATATCAAATCCTGAGTGGGAATACATGTGAAATGAAGACTTTTGTTTTAACTGTTTGCCAATTCGAGTTTTGATTAGGAAAATCTAGAAATACCGGACTTTGAATAAGAAATGTTTGGCATTTTGAGTTCGGCCTAGGAAATACTAGAACATCTGACAAGCATTAGGACATTCTTGTTTTGACTAGGAAATTCTAATATTTCCCGGATTTGGGTTTGTCCTGTAACATGTGAGGCTGCCGCAACGTGTCGCTGTCGTCGTCGTCGAACACAAACGTCAGGACTGACAAAAAGGTCACAATTATATTAATTAATTCGGATAGGGTTCGAATTAAAGGGGTAATTAAAAATTTATTACAATATCGATAGAAAATCAAATTTTTGAATAATACGATAGAAATATGGAAAATATGATGAAAATCAAATTTTTGAATAATATGATAGAAATATGGAAAATATGATAGAATTTGAGATTTTAACGAGAAATATGACAGAAATATGAAAAATATGATAGAATTTGAGATTTTAACCAATTTTTTCTCGATTTAATTCAAAAATTACGAAGTTATTAAAAGTTTTAAATTTTGTCTTGGCTACCAAGTCATTGGAGCGGAACGACAGTGCGCGCTTGTCTTGGCTACCAAGGCTAAATTTTCAAGTCATTGGAGCAGAACGACGGTGCGCGCTTGTCTTGGCTACCAAGACATTGGAGTGGAAAGAAAATTACGAAGTTTTTGGGTCTTAAACTTTGTCTAGCATAGCTAGGAAAATTACGAAGTTATTAAGTTTTAAATTTTGTCTTGGCTACCAAGTCATTGGAGACGAAGTTATTAAAAGTTTTAAATTTTGTCTTGGCTACCAAGTCATTGGAGCGGAACGACAGTGCGCGCTTGTCTTGGCTACCAAGGCGGTGACCAAGTCATTGGAGCAGAAAAGGTTAATGATTTATCTTTTATTTGAATTGAATGTAATGTGGTGATAGACCATAGCTCAAAAGTACTTTTTTATTAAATTAAGGTTTAGTTAAGGAGCTTTAATGTATTTTCAGCAAATGAAATCTATTTAAATTTATTGTATTTTTTAATGAAATTGAATTAAGACTGACTAATACTTTATTTTGAAGATAACTTTTGTGCAAATGAAAACTTTATAAAATATATATATATATAGAGATTTTTTCTAACAGCAATGTTATAAGAATTATTTAAAAGCATATTTTACTCCTAATTGTCTTTTTATTTTTTTATAGGAAACTGGCATTGGTAAAATAGTTCGAGGTTTGAAAAATCGGCAAGGAGAAATTGGGGAACGAGCACAAAGTATATATGAAAATTGGAGGAAAGCTGTAATAGATACATCTCACCAGAAAGGAAAAGAAGAGCAGAAACTTAAAAAGAACATAAATAATGTATATAAAGAAAGCAGTAAACAGTGTCCTGTTGAAATTCACAAAACTTCACACACAAAACATTCATCATCTATGAGTAGTAACAATGCTAAATTTATTCAAAATCATCATCATTCAAATAGAAATGATTTTCAACATCAGAAAAAACACAAAACATCAGAATATGATGCTCATATGAAAGAAAGTTCTTTGCTAACAGTGGGTTATGATAATTATTCAGCTTCTGATAGTAATTACATAGAAGAAATGGAAGAAGATAATGTTACAAAAACATCATATCCATATTTAACTAAAAAATCAGAAAAACTTATAAAAAATAATTATCTTGATAAAAAAGAAATAAACAAACAAAAATCTGTGAAAGGTGAAAAATTAGACAGTTCTTCTTTAAAAAGAGGAGCAAACTCTGACGTTCAGAAAAAAAATAAAAAATTAAAAAAAAAACTAATAGAATCGAAGGAGGAAAGCTTTAATAGTTCTGTTGCCAGTTTTGAAGATATATTAGGACTAAATGATACCTTAAATGTTAAAAGAAAAAAACCTGTGTCATGTACTCAATCAGTTAAAAAACTACAAGAAATTCAATATCCAACTGAAAGGGAAATGAAATTGTCATCAACTACTACCATTTCAAAAAAAGATAAAACTAATAAATTAACATCAAATAAAATTCAAAACTCATCTGTAAATAAATCTGTACTGCCCAGCACTCCTTATGTTCCTGAAGCATTAAAGAAGGTAATGTTTATTAAATTTCAAAATTAGATGAATATATATAATTATGATCAATGGAAATAAAACACACTGCTTAACTTTCAGTCTAAAGTTCACAGAAAATATATCACATGAAGCAGTATAAATATATAAAGTTTTTTTATTAAACAAATTGTTTAATAAAAAAACTTTATATATTTATACTGCTTCATGTGCTATATTTTCTGTGAACTATATATAATTATTTTTAATATTTAATTTAAGTATTAATTATGTAAATATGAATCAAAATAGTTTATATAATTTTCATCTTATTGAAATAACAGGTGAACCTGGTTTAGGAAGATAAAGCATTCTTGGAAAATGCTTGTTAATTGAATTCTTGTAAATCAATGAGTAAATTTGCATTGATTTAAATGAAAACAATTTAACGTGTTCCTAACCCAAAAATGTCATTCATTTTTCATGGAAATATACTGACATACTATCTGTTTACATAAATGGTAGAAAAATTACATCAATAATTAATGTTAATTTTCATAGCACATCCTAACACAGGCATTTTTCCATAATAACAGTATAGCAGTAAGTACATTGCATATAGAAGCTGTCTTTTACAATCTGAAGAATACAAGTTCAATTCTGGATCCCATACTCTTGCATTTTATGTTGAAAGTCTGTTTGCCAATCCAATCATTGTATGGACAGCCTACAATAGGCCCTAGAATAGCCAGTCATTTAATAATCTTTATTTAATTATAACTAGCCAATTAGCAGGAATTATTATATTCAGAGACAAATTGCTTTAATAAATTCTAAGTAGCGCTTTCGGAATTCTTGTATTCCCTCTTCAGCTTTACACATCAAAAATAATTATATTCTGATTCATTGTTATTTAAATTTAAAATTGAACTTAATTATTAAAATAATTAAAGCACGTGCTGCAATAAACTGGTTTTCTTATTTAATTTTTAAAAGTTTTTTAAAGTTAAATTGTTATTAAATATGATAAAATGAAAATTTTTATGAATCTTTAGTGTTAAATTAGTTTAAACAAAACTTCCAGGCACTACTCAGTTCTCCTGAATCTAATTTGTTGATAGGTTTAATCAGTTGTTTTCTCTTTTTTAATATAGTAAGAGATTCTTCCCACCTTCCTATATGTGGATTTTCTTGTTTTTTAATGATCTTTGCGTTATCCCAATATATATCCAGATTACTATTTAAAGCTCTTTGTGCCAGAGCAGTAGTGGTCTTCTCTTTTTCTATATCGTATTTATGTTCTGATATTCTTTTAGGAAGAGTGCGAGAAATGTATCTAATATATAGTTATTCTTGTTGTAATTCCATATCTCTAAATTCTGTTTGATATACACCCGTGATTTGATTTTTGTTTATCCGGTCTTTTCGTTCCTTAAACAATTGAATACTGTGTTCCTTTTTGTAAATACTATCCTTTTTCCTATGGTTTTTTTCCTATCTTTTTTCTATGTTTTAATATAATTGAGTCTATTTCCACTTTAAATGTCTCCTTAAATTCGTCCTTGTATTCCAATTTACTTTTCTTTTTATTTTACACTCCTTCCCAAAGTTTCAGGATACTATACTTGTGTAACTGTGTTTACGTACTTGTTGTATTATCCAGTCTAACTCCATGGATTTATCTTCCTCATTGTTGCAATGTGTATCTATTCTATTCAATAATGCACAGAACGATGCCAGTTTGTATTCCCATGGATCTCGTTCAGTGTTAGGAATAAATAATGGTTTATATGTGGTTTTTCTAAAAACTTTAGTTCTGTATTGCCGTTCTCGGTTCTTATGTTCAGATCTAAATAA
The DNA here is from genome assembly GCA_000484575.1 of Olivierus martensii. NCBI lineage: Eukaryota > Metazoa > Arthropoda > Arachnida > Scorpiones > Buthidae > Olivierus > Olivierus martensii. The sequence continues at coordinate 60,116 of AYEL01087707.1, forward strand.
TTCATTACGACAAAGTCTTCGTTTTGTTTTTTTAACGTTAGGCCTAACTTGTCATTTGTGAACAGCTCTTCCAAGTTTATTGTTTCTATTGTTGTTTCTTTAATAATTAGCAGATCGTCTATGTATCTAGTATATATTTTTAAATTATTTATAATTCTCAAAAGTATTTGTTCTTCTTTCTTCCTAACCACTAATTCTGCTATTACCAGTGTTAACAGACTTCCTATCTGTATTCCTGTTGTCTAACAGTAAAATTTACTCTTGAACTTGAAATATGATCAATCATATTTCAAATTCAAGGGTAAATTTTTAATAGCAGAATTTTTTCTATGTTTTAATATAATTGAGTTTATTTCCACTTTTCAGCACATCATTATCCAACTCAATTGGTCGACATATTCGTGAGAATCCTGTTCCCAAACTGGAATTTCTGAAACCATTCTTGACCCTTTCTGAAATTTAGCCCATATATGGTATTGATGTTTTGTGTCACTATTGTTGCTATATGTCTTTGGTTAAACTCATACATCATAATATGCCTTATGTGCTGTTCAGAACCCCTATTTCCTATAGACTTTAAACATGCACAAGGGATGCATGTAATAGTCAGTTCCAAAAAGGTGTTCATCTAGGCCAGTGGTTCTCAACTACTGTGCCGCAAAAAATTAAGAATGAATTGTATGTATGTATTTATATGAATCATATATATTAATAGTGAAACGTGGTTGGCTGGATATTCCTTTTGTAGTAGAATCACTGTACCAATTCTATAAATAGGGTATCTTTAGAAAAATCTAACCCTCAAATTTCTTCGACAGCGAAAATTTTTTGTCGTTATTCATAAATAAAAAATTAATTTAAAATTATAGTTTCTTTAAAAAGACAAAATCCACAGGTGAAGTTATAACTTAATAAGGGCCATTTAATGATCCCGTGTATGATTATGTCTGTAATCTGAATGTAATAAATAAGAATAAATATAATAATGTTAATAAAAATTTGATCGTTGATAAATCTAAATTATTATATAAAATATTTAAGTGTGCTTCCAAATTTTAAAATATTAAAATATGTTCCTCAACATAAACAAGGTTGAGAACCACTGATATAGGCGAAAGATGTTTGGCTTCCTTACAATACTTAAAAGCCAATGAGATTAATCAGTTGAGGCATGAATTTGAGTTTGCAGGGCTTTGGTCGATTCCATTTATTTTTTCTAAGCAACAGAGTTAGATACGCTTAATGACAGGTGTTCAATCATTTTATCTGAAAACTGATTTTGAGCATTTATTAAGAAAGTTTTAATTTATTATTTATAAATTAATCTATGTTATTATTAATTTAGGCAAAATGCAGCATTATCTGCTCGTAACTACACAATAAGTTGTCAAAGCACCAAGCAAAGCACTGGCAATAACATAATGGAAACTATGAGAAGTATTTTATTTTATTGTTTTATTTGAAAATGTATTCTTCTTTCTGCATTTGTAATAAAATTAAAAACTATTCCAAAACAATTCTCATAATAAAGTGTTTAATATCCATTGATTGATCAAAGGATAAAAACCAAACAATATTTATTTTGTTTCCATGACAACTTTATTGTTGGTTTTTAAAAAAAAGAGCACACAAAAATTGAATATGAATGTCAAAATGAATTTTGCATTATTACACCTGTTTTAGTTTTCTATTAATTTTTTCTAGTAAGAATTTATATTTGTTGGATAGTCAAATTTATATCACTATATCTTTCTGAAAGTTCAGTGAAAAGACAAAGTATAACAAACTTCAATAGTTACATATTTATGTATTATATATAATTTAATAAACATAATTATATCTTTCACAAATGTTATATATTTTTATTGTTTTCATCCAAAACATTATAAAACAATTGGACTTGCTTTTTAAACATGCAAATGCTAATTTCAATGTCTATATAAATTTATTTTAAAAAGTCATTTTTTTTTAAAATACTTTATTAATTATATCAGTAAATGTTTATCATGAAATAATCATATATCTGAATTCACATACAATAAAAAATTATTTTTGATTTTTAAGAAATACATCAGACAGGGGCCCTAAATATTTCTTTTTGATTAAATAATTTTTTCTTATATTTTAATTCTCTCTTTACTATTTATTTGTTTTCTCCTTATTTGATTATGTGACTATCCTATGTACTTTATATCTGTTTTCAATACTCCTACAATAGTGTAATTTTTAGTGAACAAGAATACATTGGAATACATTGTAATTAGGATAGACAAAAATGCTCAGGATTTACAACATGATTATTTACAAACTGAAATTTCAACTTGACTTAATATGAAATATATTATTATCAACTAGTCTCCAATTATACAAAAGAATTGTACAAAGATATTATGTGATTTATATTCATTCTTTCCTTTACCTCATTACTCATCAAACTTTATGTTTATGAAATACAGGGTGCGGTAAAAGTAATACTCTTTTTTTTAACTGGAGCGATGTTAACCTACATGTTATTTTGAAAAAAGATGTTTAACCTACCAGGAGTTACAGTTTGGGCTGCTGTTCCTTTCATGAGAATAATAGGGCTGATATTCTTTGATGGTATCAAAGAATATCAGCCCTATTAATCAAGATAATTATTTACATGTGCTGCAAATAGAATTCTGGCTGAGAGTTGAAAATCAAAATGACATTTAATTTCAACAGGATAGCGTGCCTCCCCACTATGGATTAAACGTTCAGGAATGGTTAAATCTTAATTTTGAGGGAAGGTGGATAGGACGACCTGGAGCAGTTGAGTGGCCATCATGATCACCAGACCTAACATCACCTGACTTTTACTTGTGGGGTGTATTAAAAGATCTTGTTTACAGCCTCAAACTGAAAACAATTTCTGAATTAAAACATGCAATTTCTGATAAATTTTCTGTAATTAGCGTTGAAATGTGTCAAAAGGTTTGTAGAAGTGTTGCTGGTAGTGTTCAGCATTGTATTGAACACGAAGGGGAGCATTTTGAACATGTTAATTAAATTTTTAATCATAATGAATCACGTTGTTTGATGGAGCAGTACTTAATAATTTTCCTAAACTATTGCAATTTATTTTCATTAAATCATTTTTCATTTCTTTAACTACTGTAAATAAATTTTTGTACAATAAAAATTACCAAATAAAAAAGACCATTACTTTTGCCACACCCTGTATATATTATATGATGTGTTTCATTTCATTGTTATTCGCCAGAAGAATTGTGCAAACTCTACATCAGCACTTCACACTTGTTTATTTTTCAATAGCAGAATAACATATGAACTTTGTGTAATATTATATTGGTTTCCACCATTACCAGCCTGTACCAAAAAAATGCAAATTCTGTGTGTATTCATAACATTTCAATTTATCAGCCATGCATTGGGAAAAATGTTTTTCATATCATCAGCTATGTTGTTTTCTTTCTGTATATCATATTTGCCAAGTTGGACAGAACTGTGCAGGCTTTATAATTTTTGATGTTAACCCTTTGCTTCAGGATTGTCTGTGTTCTATCACATTAATCCTTCCTACTGTACTTGTCAGATTGCACAAAAGAACTGTGCAGGCTTAATAACTTCCAACATTTGCTTTGAAGAAATATGTGTAATGTGTATATGTCTATGTCTCCTATTTTCTCCCATTTTCATTGCCAGATTGTACAGTGCACTGTGGACTGTGTAGTAAAAAAAAATTCTGTGAATATTCATCATTCTAAAATATGTACACACACACACACACACACACACACACACACACACACACACACACCTACACACACACACCTACACACACACCTACACACACCTACACACACACATGTCAATATGTAAATAACACATGTAAATATGTTATCTTTAATTTTTTAATAAAATTGTTGGTTGCTTTTCCCTTTTTTCTGCTAATGATCTGTCACATTATCTCTTGACAGGAATCGTTAAATCATTCTTACTTTCCTATCATCATCTATCTTCGTTTTTCATTCTTTCCAGGCCAAACTCACGAGTAGTACCTTCTCTCTCTATTTCCAACAAATTGATGATAGCCAGATATTGTGGTGTTTTTATTTCCTGGCTTACCATATTGGAAATTCCCTTCTGGAAGTAGTTGATGCTGAGCAGTTGTTTGGTTTACATAAGATATATATTACATCTCATTTTTTAAAGATCTCTCTTTTGAAAATGATAATTGATTTGTTTTATTAAATGTTTCTACATTTATAATGTTGTTATAAAATTTTCCTGCAAATAATTAAAATATATTAGAAGTTTCAATTTCAACCTATTCCGATGATTTAAAAAATATGTTTTCTTAATGAAAAAATGAAAATGTTTCTAAAACCTAGTTCTAGAAATGTAACCTAGTTCTTCTTTATCATCAGGATTTTGAATTAGGTCAGAATTGCTGGAACACCTGGGATCCTACTTTTAAATTTTAAAATCATCTGTCTACATGACCTCTTTTAACTTTTTTAAGTCAATAAGATAACTATTTCATTGATGTGCTTATTTTCTTTAATATTTAAAAATTATGTTATTTATATTAAATTTAATACAAAGTAAGTTTAAAAAGTTCCTAGAATTCCTTTATTATATAGAAATATATAACATTACTATTATTTATATTAAATTTCCTTCAAAATAATCCTTTTGGTCAGCTATGCACTTTTGCCAGCATTCAATGGTTTTGGTCTTTCAACCCTCTTCAGCTGTTATAAAAATTTTTTATATGCAGATATTATTTTTTTGATGCTTTAATAATGGCAGGTAGAGGAATTTTAGATGTAAATTAAAGATTTGTAATAAACTTATTAATATCAATCTGGCTTGAGAGAAAATGAAATATAACACATTCTGATGCAAAAGTATTATTATATAAATCAGTTTGATGGAAATCTAATATACTACATTATGATTTATTGAAAATCAAATTATATATCAATACAGATCTTCGACTTAGGATCACCTTGATTTATACCATTGCATATTTATGATGGAGTGCCATCAATTCTGTGATTTGTCACTGCAAATAATGAAGAATTCAAATCCTTGACCAGTGGTCTGATATATTAAAAAACATTCTTTTGTGTTTGGTTTTTATATTTTCATTTAGTTTATTATGATAAAGTGGAGTGTAATAATAAAAGATAATAAGTAGACTAGCACATTAAGCAGTAAAAATGAACTGCATAATGTGTTAGTCTGTTTATTATATTTTATTTCATTGTCATAAAAGCAGGTAAAATGAACTTATATGTAATAATAAATAGTAATAGTGAGCAATCCATAAATTTTAGGTATTTCTGATTTATGACAATAGCAGTGTTTGAACCAATTGTAAGTGAAGGATTATCTGATTTACCAGAACCATGAGCAAATACAAAAATGCATCCTTTCAATCATTTTTTTGAAGAGCCTATATAAACTCATAAATGTTTATATAAGATTGTGCTAATCTAATTGACTAATAATTGTGCCTTTGTATAGTACAATTACCAGTCAGTTAAATTCCAATTGCTGCCAACCAGGTCAGCAACTAGCTCTCTAGAATTAAAGATTTGTAAGAAATTATTGTATAACAAAATTTACTCATTAAAATTAAATTATTTTAATTTTTATTTTATTATTTTTATCTATTGAATTAAGTATTCTGGTTATTTATAAATTTTTTCCATTGTTTATTTATTAGGCTGTTATTCATAAACTTGTAGAAAATGGAATGATTGTAAAGTTAGCACATAATATAAAAGGATTTGTGCGAAATATAGATATGTCTGAAGTTTGTTTAAGTAAACCAGGCAAAATATTTCATCCTGGTTCTGAAGTGAAATGCCGAGTAAGTTTTCTTAATTTTTTTAAATGATATTAAAAGTAGTTTAAAGAATAGCAATAAGCAATATTATTATTATTTTGAATTGATCAAGACCAACATATATACAGCAATACCTCGCATAGTCTGATTAATTGATTCCTCTCTCTTAACGGACTAATTGAAATCGGACTGTTCAAGGTATGTAATCTATGGGAAAAATTATAATTGGTTCCAGGAAATTTTCGATTTTGCTCATATGTATTTTTTAAATTGTAAATTCTTACATTAAAAATTATTTCATTATGCATTAAATATTAAAATCTTTATAAAAGATTAAATAGACAGTAGAAAGTGGCAGAAAGTGGTTCCAAGCCCATAAAGATGAATAGATAAAGAGGGCTCTCTTGGCAGGTGAATGCATTCATTTTCTCCAAATCGGTTGCTCAGCACAAGACTGAACAATTCACAAGAGACGAGAAGTGTCTGCCGGTGGCCAGCCGGCAAGATCGGTTTGATTCTTCACAAGTCACTGCCTACTTGAAAAGGCGCATTTCATGAAAAATTAATGATTAATAAAACAAGATGAATGAATTTAAAGTTTTTATTGTAAATAAATGAACAAAAAATTTGAATCAAAGATCTTTTTTATTAAAAAAAAACAAAATTGATGTCTGTACAAGTTTTCTTTTGTTTCCGTTCTTCATAAATCTCTCTGTAGCATCAAATTGAATTTATCTTAACAAAGGTTAAGATAAATTTGGCAACACTGGAGTAGCTACTGCATGTCTTAGCTCATCAAATAGTGGCTATTCTAGTCATATAAAAGTATTAAGTAGCAAGCACACTTACATTTAATATTTATTCTAAAAAAATAAAGTAAATTAAAATTTTTTATTAACAATTACAATCTGGACTATAGTGAAGACCAGACTATTTGAAACCAGACTATGCGAGGTATTGCTATACTATATAACTATTAAGGCTATAAATAATATTGACAATTATTATTTATAGCCTTAATAGTTATATAATATATATGTTGGTAGGCTATGTAGCCTATGTAGTATATGGTATAACAATTATGTATGCAAACACTATATTAACCTCTTGAGTGCCACACATGTCAATTTCTGTTTATAATCACCTATAAGACTAATTAATATGCAAAAAAATTAAAATTATGATATCTTACTTAATTTTTAACAAAATCTTTAAAATTTTTCAAAATTTATAGCATATTTTGCATTTTTTTTAACAATGTAAGCATTTTTTTGGAATTTTATTTCTTTCACAACTTTTTATTCAGTATATAAGATCACAGAAAAACAATTTTTTTAAATGAAATCTTAGCCATTCAATGAAATTATTGATATTTTTATGTAGCCATATCTCCTCTAAACAAAGCAACTCATGAATGAAGAAATTCAATTGAAATTTTCAGAAATTATTTACAAAAAACCAAGAGTTGCATAACTTTTGTTAAATGAAATATTGTCGTCTATATAATTTGTTTATCCTCATTAGTGTCACATACAACTTCAGACTGAAATATCTCGAAGATTATGCAATGAAATTTTATAAATTCTTTTGATTTGAGTTTCTATGAGATGAAATTAGAGTTTTTGACTACAAAACATATATACTTTAAATAACCGTTATAAAAATTTCAAAAAATTAAATATCGACAAAATTTTGTATCTTATTGATAGATGGTGCGATGTATCTGCCTGAGATGTTGGCTTTCTGGTAGAATAGATTAGATCTTATATCTCACACGATTATTACATATAATTTAATAGTTAAGAAGAATATATAATTATTTTAAAAGAGCAAAAAAGCAATAAATTGTACCAACATATTCCATTTTATTTTATTATATCTGCATTTTTAATTTAATCAACGATGTTTGTGATGTCACGATGTTTCTTGTGCGAGAAAATAAAATTGAATAATACTTTTATAACTTTTAAATAATTTTAGGGAAATTTAGCGGCAGTGAGTGAAGTAGTCGACAGTCAGTCAGTTGTATTACATCTCTCCTCATCCATTCGCCATTGCATTCACTTTAGTTGACAGCTCATTTCTGTATATGAAATATCAAAATACGCTATCCTTAAATTTTCTAAGAGATGTCTCAGTTGGTCAAAGAAACAAATTAGCACGTGTGGATTGATTTATTTTCTCCGAATAACAAATTAGCACGTGTAGATTGATCATTGGTTAAACTAAAGAACAGTAATAAAAGAACAAAAGAAGAGTAATAGACACGAAAAATACACAAAATAACTTGCCTGCTAGATAAATTCGAGATGTTAATTTTGTAAAGTCCGGTAAAAGTATTACCAAGCGAAAGAGTCATTCTAAATCAATGATCATAAAATGAAACAGGAGTCAAATCGATGATATAATCAAGATAGATTGTTATAATAATGATTATTTATTCTAACAATCCAACATGTAATTAAATGCACAGTTATCTGTTCCGTTGTGTTAAAGATTCGTATAAAAAGATATGTATATTTCTGAAATCGTATCGATTTCACCTCTGATTCTTTTATGAACTTTGACTTATAAGTTGTCTCTTTCGTTTGGTACTACTTTTGTTGGCATTGCAATCATTGCGTTATATCCACAGTAATGTATATAAATGGCTTTAGGTCCGCCATGTTGTCACATCATACTTTCGCGCAAGAAAACAACTGAATTTTATCTCTCTAACTTGTACTATCATTTTAATGTCATCAGGAAAGTTCAGTTTAATAACTGAATAGATTATTTTCAATCAGTTTAAGTAGATATTTTATTCAATATGCATGATTGGGATAACTCTGTAGACCAGTGGTTCCAACGTGGGGCAATTTGAGAATGAGTTATTGCATTTCTTATGGTTCTTGGGATCTCATATACAGTATATAAATATATATTGTGACATATACATTTTTAAAATTAAAATGCAGAATAATTGTAATGTTGCTAAGAAATAAGGCAATAGGAGACTGATTATCAAACAGCACTAAATTAATCGTTGAGAAAATGATTGAGAAGAGACCAATTGGCAAACATGCTTTAATTCCCAGAAAGACTTATCATGAATTTTCGTTTGAATGGTGAAGAAGTTTCCAGTGAAATCAGCATATGGAATCATAATAGTTAAGATTCAAGACGAATCTTTGAATTCAATTGGAGTTTGCTTAGAAAAATGTATTTTCTCATGGTAAATTATATATTACAGCATCACTAGCGAGTGCTTTACATAATTTGTAATTTCTTATTTCCAATTATCCCAAAAATTCCGTAATTAATTTTTATAAAGAAATATGTTATTAATTATAAGACAAAATTAGTTAAATAATAAGGAAATTTTGCCTATTAATTAGATTAAATTTTGAAATCATTAAATTATGAAATCATCATCGATCATCGACATATTTTTTTATTGCTGGCGTAGCTGCAGTGGGTATACTAGTTTTTATTAATATTTCATTATTAACTTGTTCTTTCATCATTTGCACAATTTTTAACAGCTCCTTTTATAAACTTTTTAATTTAGTAATCTTTTATAAACTTATCAAAAAATCTTAACATACATGAAAATGGTCTCATCTCTCACATAAACAGCTGTAATATTGTTTATGTTGTTCTAATTGGATCACAGATGGTTTATTGTGTAGCAACTCATTCAGTACCACATGCCATGGGATGAAGTAGGCTTGGCTACAATTTTCAAGGAAGCAACTGCAGTAAAACAATAAAAATGCTCATTTAAATGGTGCATGGTATTTACGATTGTTTTTCAGGATTTTCTCCTAAATTTTATAAATGCAAATAATACTATTCGTTACTTTCACTTTGTAGTCTATCATTCAAGGAATAAAGATCGGCTATCTAACTAAATGAAAACATAGTATTTATTAATAGAATATACAAAAGAAAGTTCTTTGGTATATTTTATTAATAAATGCTATATGTTTTCACTTAATTGGGAGCTGATCTTTATTCCTTGAATGCTAAATTTTGGTGAAATTAAAACAAAAAATATGAACGATTAAGAGAGATTTTAATTTATTTTTGCAGTATTTTTCTTTTACCTATAATATTTTTCAATTTTCAGCATTTTATAGTTCATTTTATGAAAATTCAATTTATTTTTAAAATTTCAAAAATATCATTTATCAAATCCCATAATCAGAATAACTTTGATAGATTAGACCAGTGGTTCCCAAAATATATGTTGCAGCACCCTGGAGAGTTGCAGCTTCCTCATAGGGGCACTGCAGAATATAAAATTTTCATAATTTTATTTACATTTTCAATTCAATTTGATAAGATGCGATATCTAGTTCCTGGTGTAAGCCAGTAACTCACTTGGTAATAACTGTTTGTAGAAGCATCTACAAATGGCTATTAGATCACACTCTATGATAATTACGGTAAATTTATCAATTGTTTTTGTAATTTGTCGAACTTTCTCGATACTTTGTCTTCATATATAAATAACTGCCTGTTTCATGTGGTCTTAGTGTTAACTCATACCTCGAGAGTCTCATACAACTTGACCAGCTGTTGACCTGCTTATATTCCATTGTCAATTACATCTTGACAGGGTCTAATTTCCTTATTTGTATTTTTATTGAGAAATAGTTTTTAAAATATCAATTTTTATCATGTTGTTTATTTTTTTATCATAATAACTAAAATTTTGTTAAAATGTGGATTTTTAAATAATTCTTTCATTCCAGTTTAATCAGAATCGTCTAATACAAGCATTGTCTTTGGACCGCCAAAATTCAAGAGCATGTTGAATTGTTGTATCATGTTCCACATCTGCTTCTTAGTTTATGTTTATTTTAATTTTCAGATACCTTGATCCAATAAATTATAATTTAGGAAAGTTTGGCCCCCTTGTAAATAATATGATGATAATGTTTTTTTCACACACAAAATTTGATAAATTAATTTTATTTAAAAATTTATAATTTCTTATTTATCAGAGAAGCAAAGCAACCAATTCCATGCTTGACAATTGATGTGGAAGTCAGCATTCAAGATTATGGCGAGAAAAACTCAGCTGATTACGATGTCATCTGATCCTTTGTTTACATTAGTTATATTTTAAAATATAACAAAAAAGTTTATATAATAATTTTTGTGTTATTTCTAGTTGAAACAGGTAATTTGTAGACAGTTATGTATAATTATTGGCAAAAAGCATCCAACAAGGTCAACTACATGATCTTAGGCTATGGGCTAGTTACATTATGTTGACTAAGGGGAGAGCCATGACAACCTGTCCCCTTTGTTTGAAAATGCTATTATTATTATATTTTAACTATTTTTTGAAAAAATAATGACTTAGAATAACTAAATACAGAGAAATAATTCCCAATCCACCATTTTTAAAAGGCACTGAGACAGATTTTGAGTAAACAACCTGTAAAAAGCAATAATTTATCAAAAATCAGTGCTAAATCTGGCATACAGGTGGCACGGTGATTGCTACATATACAAATTACAGCAATATTTATTAACAAAAATAAATTTTTAAAAAAGTCAACATTCTTATATATACTAATATTTTCTTATAAAATAAAAGTATTTATCACACATTATTTAAAAAAAAAAAAACATAAGAAGGAAAATGGCTAATAAACAATTATTTTAATTATTTGTGTAGTATATACTGTATTTCATTTACCAGGAGGGAGAGTACGATTTTTTGTTTACATGTTGTGTCAGATTAGGCTTATCAATATCAAATTACAATGTAAATTGTCTTTGTTATTTGGAAAAATTTTTTAGAATTATGAAGTATTTGGTATTATTAGATGCAGGAATATCATCAAGAATGTAAGTACATAAACATTTTTTTTTATCCGATGCCGAAATCATGAATAATTTGAAAAAATTATATAATGTTTACATATGCTAATTAGACCTAGTTATTTAACTTTCATATTTTTTTTTCTCTTATTATTTTGATTTTTTTATTCAAAACTAAAAAAGGATATCAGAGTACAGTATATTGCTGACAAAATCCAATTTTTTTGTGCCAAAAACTTAAAATGCAAAAATTTTATGGCAAAAAACAAAACATCATATTTTTTTAAAGCAACCACAGTATAGATTTGGATGGTTGAAAAATTTTTTTCAGGAGGGAAAAGGGTTAAATTAGTTTTTGAAGATTGCATCTACTAAATATTGTTGTGATTAAGTCAAGTGACGTTTTTGAAGTATTTTTTTCCCTTATTTATTTTTTAAAATGGATTGATTCTTACTAAACAGTAATAAATACTGTAAGAATGAAAATAAAGAGTGCATACACTATGAACTGATGGCAAGAGTGTGAAGAAGCGTTAATATTGAAAATATGATAAAAGTTATATGGACTTTGGTTTTATGTTGACAAGTCGACGGTGAATAGAGAGCACAGTGTACTGTGTATGAAAATTTTGTTACTAGAGTGAATCCTATCAAGTAAGTTGAAGTGACATTTAGAAACCAATCATGAAGCATGATTAGTAAATCTCATGACTACTGTACCAGAAAGATAAAAGAATTAAATTAAAAAAAGGTAGCTTTTATAAATAAGCAACAATACCAAGCAATGCTTTGCTAGCATCTTACAAGGTGGCACATAGAATTTCAAAATGTAAGAAGTCTCATACTATCACAGAAAAACTCATTCTACTGGCTGCTGTAGATATGGTGAACATTATAATCGGCAGGTCTGCCAAGAAGCTGCTTTCAAAAATACCTTTGTCCAATAACACCATCATTCATAGAATACAGCACATAGTGGAAGACCTCAATGATCAGTTAATTGAAAAAATAAAAGGGAAGGAATTTGGGTTGCAACTGGATGAGGCCATAGATAATAAAAATGATGCCCACTTAATTTGCTATGTATGGTTTATAGATGGTAATAATGTTGTTGAACTTCTCTTTTGTAAAAGTAGTACTAAAACTCAAGACTTGATCGAGATCCTTGATACTTTTATATCCAAAAATAATTTGAAATGAACTAAGGCAGCCATTCTCATGGTCTTAGTTATGTGCAGTATATACGTTGGCAGTGGAGCCTAACAATTTACTGTAAAGTTTAAGATTAGCATTATTCTAATAGTCCTACTTCGATGACATATAGAGTAGCTTACATGACGTCAGCATGGTAAATTTGAGAGCTGCATCTAGAGAGCTGCTGTAAATCATCGCTAGCAGAAAGTAAGATGAATGCCATAGACTTATTTTTGTTGTTCAAAGCTGAATACAAAATATTTAAGTGTGAGAGAGTGTTTCTAGATTACATAATCCGTTTGACAATTTTGTCAGACATTTTATTGAATTTTTATATCAACAAGCATCTAATGTATAATATAATAGAAAAATTACTTTCCATAAAAAAAAAAGACGTAAAATAGGAACCACTTTGACTGTTGAAGAACAAGTGCTAAATACAACAAATTTTTATGTAACAGGAAATTTCCAAAATTCCATGGAAAACAATGTTTCAATAGTTTGAATTAGTTCTTCATTAGCCAAAGCATTGAAGGTGTAATTAAGTCAATCATCAATCATTTTTTGTGTTATGTCAGCTTTCCACTTGATAGACATGAACAATTAGATACGAAATTAAATAAATTTTCTACGTAAATTATATATTACTACCATTTTATATTTTAAAATCAACTGTCCATTACTAATATAAAATGTGAAAGAATTCTAATGTGGAATTTGACAAAGCATTGCAATTGGTTTAATGTTACTCCTGTTATAAGTAATAATATAATTGAATATTTATAAATTTAGTAATTAAATATTCAATATTTCTCTGTGTTTAATATGATATCAAAGGAAAAAACAAAAAAAATAAAGAAATTATTTAATTCAATAAACTCTTGCTATTTAATTATATTAAAAACTGAGTTCTGCTGCTTCTAATAACACAAGAAATCACAACAAGCACTTGAAATAGGATAAATACACTAATTTTTACGAAATCACAACAAGCACTTGAAGCAGGATAAAAAACTAATTTATTATTACACTTGAAGCAGGATAAAAAACTAATTTATTATTAGATATTATATAATTACTTGAAGCAGGATAAAAAACTAATTTATTATTAGATATATATAATATTGCATTAATAATACTGTATACTTATTTTCAGGGAAATGTTTTTGGCCTACTATGACCCTCTTACTTGAGATTACTGGCTCGTCTTTTGGCCTATTATGGCCCTCCTCAGCTGGTAATCTCAAGCTAGTGACTAAAGTTCTAACCAGTTTCGGATGCAGGCCGTCCCTGCTGGGATGTTCCACAAATAAACATTCAGTTTAAAGTGCTCGTGATGACATTTAAACGGGGTTGTTTACCAGGTGTTATAGTAGTTACCAAAGCCTCTCAACGAGTTTCCGGTTACAAGTTATTACATTGTACTTATGCATATTATTTTGTTCTAGTACATCATAAAAACCATAAAGACTTAATCTGGAAATGTTAATACAAATAAAACAAATCAAATAAATACAATTTGAGAGGCAAAAATAACTATAGGTTAATACACTGTACTTTTGTACGATGCTATGTCCTCCTATATTGTAAATACTATAAACAGAATCAATCTGAGAAATGCTAGCAAAATAAAATACAATAAATCAAAATAATATAGTTTGAGAGATAATAACAATAATTACAAAAATATGGTAAATATTAAAGGTCAGAAAAACTGATTGATTCCATTTGTAGTATTTATGATGTAGGAGGATGTAGCATCGTACAAAGTAGTGTATTAACCTATAGTTATTTTTGTCTCTCAAACTGTATTTATTTGATTTGTTTTATTTGTATTAACATTTCTCAGATTAATTCTTTATGGTTTTTATGATGTACTAGAACAAAATAACGTGTATAAGTACAATGTAATAACTTGTAACCAGAAACTCGTTGAGAGGCTTTGGTAACTTACTGTAACACCTGGTAAACAACCCCATTTAAATGTCATCACGAGCGCTTTAAACTGAATGTTTATTTGTGGAACATCCCAGCAGGGACGGCCTGCATCCGAAACTGGTTAAAACTTTAGTCACTCGCTTGAGATTACCGGCTGAGGAGGGCCATAATAGGCCGAAAGCATTTCTTGAAAGTGATTATATTATTAGTATATGTAGTGCATATTATATATATCTAATAATAGTATTATTAGTATATGTAGTGTTTATTATATATATCTAATAAAAGTTAGTGTTTTTATCCTGCTACAAGTGCTTGTTGTGATTTCTTGTCCTGCTATTTAACATATATTTTTTGCTATTTGATAAATTTTAAGTAAAATATATTTGTTGAAATCAGTTCAAAAATGAAAAAAATAATGTCGAAAAGTTTTGATGACATTGCTTTTTGCTTTCACTTTCAGCCAACTTGGTTTCTTGACTAGCACTTATGGTGGATGGAACAAATTAGAGGCATGGTAAATATATTGGTACGTCACTTTTGCTACCGCTCTTGAAACAGCTGCAACATACGACGAGAATAGCAATTCATGGAGAAATGCTGGTTCGCTGTAACTAATGACGTCACTACTGTACAATAAACTTGCTTTGCATTAACTTACCACAATCCATGAGAATGGCTACCTAAGTGTGTTGGTGTCTGTACTGATGATGCTCGTTCAGTGTTTGGCTGCTGTGGAGAATTGTAGACAGTTATTTGGAGCAAAGCTCCTGATGCACTGTGGACTCATTGCTTTATTCACAGGGAAGCACTTGCATCAAAATAATTGAGCCCTACATTGAACCAGACCTTAGAATATGTAGTAGTAAACTTTATAAAATCTTGGCTTTGAAGGCAAGATTTTTCAAAAAAACTGTGTGTTTATGGGATAAGAGCACATCTTTGTTGTAGTACAGCACATCATGATGGCTCTCTCGTAGTAATGTTTCGTCTCTTACTTCTGAACTGTAATAAGAAATTTATATTTTTGTTAAAGAGGAAGATCTCATGCATATTGAAACTTTTGTGAATAAAAGATTTTTTGGTAAAATTAGCATATTTATGTGATATTTTTGAAAAGCTGAATGCTCTGAATTCCTCCCTGCAGGAAAGCAACTTGTACCTTTTAAAAATCAATTAAAAAAATTTCAGTTTTTATAAAAAAAAAACAATGGAAAAGAAAAATGAACAAAGGTGGGGGCAAAGAATGTTTCCCCTTGTTGTAACAGTTTTTGAGCTCCAATGGAGTTGATTTTTCTTGAGGTATGAAATACATTTTTGAAAAACACTTATCACAGTTTATCATCTGATTTGAGAAATATTTTCAAAATGATATCAATAAATTTACATGGATTCAAGATCCATTTAATACCAATGTTCCATCTGAATTTACTGCTGCAGAAGAGAATCTTATTGAGTTGTCTTGCAACAATACGTTGAAAACAAAATTTAGCAGCACAGAATTAACTGAATTTTGGATATCAGTAAAAGATGAATATCCCCTTCTGAGTGGTAAAGCTCAGAGAATTTTAATTCCGTTTAAGACTTATAAAGCTGGGATTTCAGTAGTTGTTGTGATAAAAACTAAGTATCACACAAAAATCAGTGTGGAGAAGGAGATGAAGAAGATGTTTCCAGTTTGATTCCAAGATTTGAGAAAATATGTGGTGACCAACAGGGTTCATCTATCCCATTAATTAAAATTAATTCATGTTTTATTTAGTTTTACCTAATCCTTTAATTAAAATAATATTGGCTATATATTTCTTAAAGTATATTTGTAAGAATTTGAAATAAGATGCCTTGGGAAAACATGGATATAGCATGAGCACCAAGAATCAAAAAAGTTTGGGAACCACTGGACTAAACTATAAAATCGATGGGATGAGATAAAAAAAAATCCAATTTCTATCAAGCCATTCAAATATAAATAATGTTTGTTTACATGCAATTCAAAAAAAATTTTTGCCAACTGAAAAAATTTAGGAACTTCCATCAAAAGGGCATATTTTCAACAAATTTACACTAAAAAACGATTTGAAAAAGCCGGATCAATAAAATTAAGAATAAAATTTTTTAAACTTTTTTTTTTTTTTTTTTTTTTTTTTTTTTTTTTTTTTTTTTTTTTTTTTTTATCATTTTTTGTTCCATATCCTTAATATCTATACATGTCAAAATGATCCAATGGGTTAATTTTTCGTGCTAAAATGCTGTGTTAATCATATTAGGCTGAGCTCATACATAGTAAAGTTAATAGAAACAGATTCTGATAATGAATAGAGAGCTGTGCCCTTCTATTATACAAAATGTGTTATTAATAATCAGTGGTGGTTCTTGACTTGAAATTGTAGGGCTGCTGTAACTTTTAATATATGCATATACACTGTAAATACAGTATATATGTATATGGATAAACTAGCAAAATTATGATGAAAATGAAAAAATATTTGTTTATTGTTGATAAAATTATACAGTTTAGTATAATTCAAAATTTTATGTCTTTAATTGTAATATTCAGATATTTAAAGAGATGGAGTGTAGTGCTTATCGAAACGATGAGCACTACAAACATGCTATGACTAGTGCAGCATGCCTATAAACAAAGTGGAACTGCATGATGGACAGTTCTGTAATATATTAATAGCTTGCATCCATGCATGTCACCATGACATACATATGCTTGTGCTACTAGCACAAGCATATGTATTATTTGACATGAAGTTATGAAGGCAATAGGAAATTTATATTTTTCTTATTTATAAGACAACAATATATTCATTGTAAGAAGATTTAGAAATTGTAAAAAATTTCTTCTGTGATGAATTTTTCATTTTTTATATTTTGATCTAGATTACCTGACAACCAGATTAAGTGTAAGCTGGATTAGCAAGAGTTTACTGTATACAGTTCATTTTTACATTTATGATCTCTAATTTTTTATATCAGTCCAAAATTGTACACATTCTTTTTAGCATATGCTAGTAGCACAAGCATATGTATGTCATATGGCACTATGGTAAACTAGGGTGACCATTCGTCCCGGATTTTCCGGGACAGTCCCAGGTTAAAGCCCTGTGTCTCAATATGTATGTCATATGGCACTATGGTAAACTAGGGTGACCATTCGTCCTGGATTTTCCGGGACAGTCCCAGGTTAAAGCCCTGTGTCTCGTATTAATATATGTCCCAGAAAATGTCCCGAATTAGATAATTCATCATATCATGTGAATATTATAATATTCGATTATATTTTATTCGCGCGTTTTTGTGTACATGACTATATGCACGCATTCACTCATCTACACGCATGCTTATGTTTACAGTCACCACACACACACACACACACATCATCAGAATCAGTCATCACAATCACACATACACATGCACACACAGTTTAAGATTAAAGCAGCACTTGCAAGTGTAATTGTCAGTTGTTGGTTATTCTATTGAAACACATATACAGGTAAGCCTTGATTAGTGCGACTTATAAAACTGATACCGTTTTTCAGTTAGTGCAAGCAAATATTCGATTAATGCGAGTTGTAAGCATAGACCAGTCTTACTAACAAAGCTCCGTCTCCTTTTATGATCTCAATTAACAAATTACCATTAATTTTCGGTTAGTAAAACCGGACGAGGATCAGTCCAAGAACAGTCACTTGGCTTTGAAGGGGTGAAACATCCGAAAGATGGGCTTTTTGCCGTTAACTGTTTAACATTACTGTACTATTATTTTTTTCAAAAAAAATTTCTGCGCGCACGTATTTATGTGTGCTTTGTATGCAATGGACGCTCTCTGTCCTGCATTATGTTACGATAAAAATGGTCACCCTATGGTAAACACAAATGCTGCTGTCATCCTTTGCTCTCCTAAGTGCTACAATATAGATTATTATTATTTTTTATACAAAATAAGAGAATTGTATAGGATTGTTGATGATAAAATTAAATATTACAAGCAAATATAAATAAATTAATAAATATGTTTACATATTGGGAAAAATTGGGAGTGCTGCAGTTCTGCACTGCCTATGCACGAACCGCCCTTGTTAAAAATATGGATGCACGATAAACTTATCTATATTTCTTTACTTGATTCGATTCAACAATGCATAGCATTTGTTATTGTGAAAAAATCAGTGACTATTAATGCAACAACTTTGGTAAATTATCAGTTTGGACTTGAATTTTTTGTCATACAGTTTATCTCATATCTATGGCTTTGCAGGAATCAAATAATCAGATGTATGCCCATCTAAAATTGAAAGTTAAATCTGACACTAGGAGCAGTTTAGCTCATGTTGCTCCAGCATGGTGAACGATATTTAGACAAGTACTTGTTAAAATGATAGCTGAACAATAGAAGTGAGCATAGATAAGTGGCATGTTGGATGTCCAGAAAATGAAGCAAGAAGTTCAGAAACAATCAACATCCAAACTATATATGTAACTAAATAATATAGCATTTATGTAGTATAAAATAATAATTATAATTATAAAACTAGCACAGTCGATCCTGCTTAATTGGGGCAGCCACTTTTTTGGGCCAAATCTCAAAGAATGGAAATCAAACTAATAAACTAATATATTATTTAAATGCTTAATTGGGACAGTAGCAGAAAAGGAATTTAGCAATTTTTGACATATTATAGGGATTTTTTGAAAGTATGTCAACACTACGTACACTAATATTTGGCAACACTAGTATGATACGAATCAGTTATCTATCATTATGTATCTGGCAAGTATGCGTCTGCTTAAGAGTCTACTGTTACTGTACCTAGCAATATTCGTTCACAGTGTTGATTTTATTTAAAATTTTTAAATCTTTGCCAAAATGCCAAGAAATGATTTTACACTTTCAAGTAAAATTACTTTGCTGGATAAAATTAAATGTCAGCCATTTAATACATGTCATCATAGACTTGCTGATATAAGTTAACTGGTGTACCAAAATCAAAAGAGAGATGCTACACTTGATGCATTTTTGCAGAATTAAAATTTGAAATTGTAAAATTTATCATGTATGTATTATTTTTCCTTACTATTTATAGTACAAATATTTTCTGTAATTTGGTTTAATAAAGCATTAAAATATGTACCTAATTATTATTTTTTTACCTATTTATTTATTTACTTATATATTACATATTTTATTTTAGAATTTATTATTAGTTCATTTAATTGGGGTAGCAGCTTAATTGGGCCAAAATGGATTAGTCCCAATGTTAAGCAGAATCGACTATATAATAAACATAAATTGATCACAAGTAACATAAAATAAAAGAAAATAAAAATAATGACTAAAGCTAAACAAAAATCAAATTTTAATCTTAACAGTATTGTAGGGTAGTTTATCATGTCACCCATAAACATAGCTATGATAGAGAATCTTTTCTTATTTTTTCTTATTATTTTTCAAAGTTCAGTATTTTCTACAGCACTAACCAGCAGTCAAGAAAACAAAATCTTTTTATTATTTCAACATAAAAACGTTTTCGGTATGTTTCCTATACCATCCTCAGTTACATTTCAGAATACAACCAATTTTTAAACTAACATTCTAAAATAGAATATTATTACATTTTTAATTGATATAGCTGAATGGCATCTCGGGAAAATTTTAATGTAGCATACAAATATAAAACAAAAAATTATTTATTAAAATATTTTAAAATTAAAAAAATTTTTAAAATTGATTAATGAAAAGTTGGAAAAAATAAAAAATAAACATCTAGTACATAAAATCGGATGCTCAGATTCATGAACTATGCTCGGGTATTTATAAGATCCCTGTAGACAACATACAAGATCAGAGAAGGGAAGTGTGTGTGCCAACTTCAAAGATAGGCTAAACGAGCACAAGAATAATATACGGAAAAGTATCCCCGCGACAACATTAGCCCAAAGAGCATTTGAAAAAGACAAGAGTATTGTGGGACGAGGCAAGGATTATCAAAAATGTACAAGACCAGGGAGATTTATATACATTAGAGAAAGTTGAAATCTTAAGAACAGCAGAAAAAGAACCAGTTATCAACTCTCAGCAAGCGGAGGGATTCTCTAAAGCCTGGAGATACCAAATCTGGAAGTATACATCATGAATCTGAGCATCCGATTTTATGTACTAGATGTTTATTTTTTTATTTTTTCCAACTTTTCATTAATCAATTTTTAAAATTTTTTTAATTTTAAAATATTTTAATAAATAATTTTT